>BGNK01001001.1:89482-102557 GCA_003297005.1 Symbiodinium sp. clade A Y106 | reverse complement strand
CCCTAAACCCCTAAACCCTAAACTTTTAGTGCCTAAACCCTTGAAGCTTTTGGGGTCCAGGTGAGCCCTAACCCTGCACAGACGCAGGCGACCAGTGGGAGCCCGCTCCGCGATGCGGTGCCGGCATTGCACCTGGGACGACGGGCTTGGAGTTTTGGTTTTGAGGGTCAAGGGGTTTAGGGTTTAGGGTTGTATAGGGTTTAGGGGTAGTTTGTGATTTTGGTGTTTTCGATTTGAGGGTCAAGCGCTTGGGTTTATAGGGTTTAGGGGTAGTTTGGGGTTTAGGGGTTTGGGGTTTGAGGGTCTTACCATAAGGGTGCAACGGACCCAATATGTGGGTACTTGGGTTTTCTGCTAGTAGTTGCGTAGGTTAGCCTGGAGTAAGTCTTGCTAACTCACGGATTCCTGTGTGGTCATGGTTCCCTGTGTGGTGGCATAATTCGAAGCCATATTGCCAGCACGCTGATGCCCGAAACTCTTAAACCCTAGACCCTCAAAAATTACAGCTCTACAAACATTAAACTTCGAAAGCCCTACAAACCCCAAACCCCAAAACATTCAATCCCTAAGCCCGAACAGCTTTAAACCCGATCCCCTGAACCCTAAACCTTTAAACCTCTAAACCCGTAAACCCTCTTACACCCTAATCCTGTAGGTCTAACCCTAAACCCATGAGGCCAGCCATCGGCAAGCTCAAGGCAGCTGCGGCAGCGGAATTGCCGGGCGAGAGCCAAGCCAAGCCGGAAGAGAACAGTTCCAGCGGCCAGGACTGCCCGGTGNAAGCTCAAGGCAGCTGCGGCAGCGGAATTGCCGGGCGAGAGCCAAGCCAAGCCGGAAGAGAACAGTTCCAGCGGCCAGGACTGCCCGGTGAATGGGTTTAGGGGTTCAGGGTTTAGGGCGGAAACTTCGTAGTGGCATGGCTTAGGGCGGGGGGTTCTCGATTAGGCTGAGGATCCCTTTGATCGGACACCTGGTTTTCTGAAACTTCCCACAAGGCTAGACTGTACACCTTACAGAGGCAAAGGAGGCCCTTAACAAATACACCACTCCTAGAACAAGACACTTCGCACCCTGTGCCCTGAACCCTGAACCCTAAACACCCTCAACCCTGATCACAAAAACCCTGAGCCCTAAACCCTCGCCAAGACCATCACTCTTAAAAACAGAAACCCTCAACCCTGAACCCTAGACCGTTAATGCTGAGCAGTAAATCCTACCTAAACCCCCCAAGAGTAGGTTAAATAGCTGCTCAAAGAACCTATAAAGAGCTATTGCTCTACATGTTTTGGGGCCCATCCAAGCCCTAACCCTGNGACTTACACAAGAAAATCATAATAGGGAACCTTAAAAATGGAAGGTTTGGCAGCATCCAGGCAACCCTAAATCGTAGAGCTGAACTCCCCTCAGCCCTGAACCCTAAACCCCTAAACCCAAACCTTTTATTGCCTAAACCCTTGAAGCTTTTGGGGTCCAGGTAAGCCCTAACCCTGCACAGACGCTGGCGACCAGTGGGAGCCCGCTCCGCGATGCGGTGCCGGCATTGCACCTGGGACGACGGGCTTGGGGGTTTAGGTTTGNGCACAGACGCTGGCGACCAGTGGGAGCCCGCTCCGCGATGCGGTGCCGGCATTGCACCTGGGACGACGGGCTTGGGGGTTTAGGTTTGAGGGTCAAGAGGTTTAGGGTTGTAAAGGGTTTAGGGGTAGTTTGGGGATTTTGAGGTTTTCGATTTGAGGGTCAAGGGCTTGGGTTTATTGGGTTTAGGGGTAGTTTGGGGTTTAGGGGTTTAGGGGTTTGAGGGTCTTACCATAAGGGTTCAACGGACCCAATATGTGGGCACTTGGGTTTTCTGCTAGTAGTTGCGTAGGTCAGCCTGGAGTAAGTCTTGCTAACTCACGGATTCCTGCGTGGTCATGGTTCCCTGTGTGGTGGCATAATTCGAAGCCAAATTGCAAGCACGCTGATGCCCGATGCTCTTAAACCCTAGACCCTTAAATATTAAAGCTTTACAAACACTAAACCTCGAAAGCCCTACAAACCCCAAACCCTAAAATATTCAATCCCTAAGCCCGAACAGCTTTAAACCCGATCCCCTGAACCCTAAACCTTTAAACCTCTAAACCCGTAAACCCTCTTACACCCTAATCCTGAAGCTCTAAGCACCCTAACACCCTAACACCCATGAGGCCAGCCATCGGCAAGCTCAAGGCAGCTGCGGCAGCGGAATTGTCGCGCGAGAGCCAAGCCAAGTCGGAAGAGAACAGTTCCAGCGGCCAGGACTGCCCGGTGAATGGGTTTAGGGGTTCAGGGTTTAGGGCATCGGAAAATTCGTAGTAGCATGGCTTAGGGTGGNGAGAGCCAAGCCAAGTCGGAAGAGAACAGTTCCAGCGGCCAGGACTGCCCGGTGAATGGGTTTAGGGGTTCAGGGTTTAGGGCATCGGAAAATTCGTAGTAGCATGGCTTAGGGTGGGGGTTTTCTATTAGACTGAGGATCCCGTTGATCGGACACCTGGTTTTCTGAAACTTCCCTCAAGGCTAGACTGTACACCTTGCAGAGGCAAAGGAGGCCCTTAACAAATATGCCACTCCTAGAACAACACACGTCGCGGTATGAACAACACACCCTGTGCCAAGAACCCCGAACCCTAAACACTCTCAACCCTGATCAANTGCAGAGGCAAAGGAGGCCCTTAACAAATATGCCACTCCTAGAACAACACACGTCGCGGTATGAACAACACACCCTGTGCCAAGAACCCCGAACCCTAAACACTCTCAACCCTGATCAAAAAACCCTGCGCCCTAAACCCTCGCCAAGACCACTCTCCAAAACAAAAACCCTCAACCCAGAACCCTAAACCGTTATTCCTGAGCAGTAAATCCTACCTAAACCCCCAAGAGTAGGTTAAAGAGTTGCTAAAAGAACCTATTGCTCTACATGTTTTGGGGCCCATCTAAGCCCTAACCCTGCACAGTTTTAAGGACTTATACAAGGAAATCNCAAGAGTAGGTTAAAGAGTTGCTAAAAGAACCTATTGCTCTACATGTTTTGGGGCCCATCTAAGCCCTAACCCTGCACAGTTTTAAGGACTTATACAAGGAAATCATAATAGGGAACCTGAAAAATGGAAGGTTTGGTAGCGTCCAGGCAACTCTAAATCGTAGAGCTGAACTCCCCTCAGACCTGAACTCTACACCCCTAAACCCCAAAACCCTAAACTTTTAGTGCCTAAACCCTTGNAACTCTAAATCGTAGAGCTGAACTCCCCTCAGACCTGAACTCTACACCCCTAAACCCCAAAACCCTAAACTTTTAGTGCCTAAACCCTTGAAGCTTTTGGGGTCCAGGTAAGCCCTAACGCTGCACAGACGCAGGCGACCAGTGGGGGCCCGCTCCGCGATGCGGTGCCGGCATTGCACCTGGGACGACGGGCTTGGAGTTTTAGTTTTGAGGGTCAAGGGGTTTAGGGTTTAGGGTTGTAAAGGGTTTAGGGGTAGTTTGGGATTTTGGGGTTTTCGATTTGAGGGTCAAGGGCTTGGGTTTATAGGGTTTAGGGGTAGTTTGGGGTTTAGCGGTTTGAGGTTTGAGGGTCTTACCATAAAGGTTCAACAGACCCAATATGTGGGTACTGGGGTTTCTGCTAGTAGTTGCGTAGGTAAGCCTGGAGTAAGTCTTGCTAAATCACGGATTCCTGTGTGGTCATGGTTCCCTGTGTGGTGGCATAATTCGAAGCCAAATTGCAAGCACGCTGATGCCCGAAACTCTTAAACCCTAGATCCTTAAAAATTAAAGCTTTACAANCCTGTGTGGTCATGGTTCCCTGTGTGGTGGCATAATTCGAAGCCAAATTGCAAGCACGCTGATGCCCGAAACTCTTAAACCCTAGATCCTTAAAAATTAAAGCTTTACAAACACTAAACCTCGAAAGCCCTACAAACCCCAAACCCTAAAATATTCAATCCCTAAGCCCGAACAGCTTTAAACCCGAACCCCTGAACCCTAAACCTTTACACCTCTAAACCCGTAAACCCCCAACCTTGCACCCTTATCCTGAAGCTCTAAGCACCCTAACACCCTAAACCCGTGAGGCCAGCCATCGGCAAGCTCAAGGCAGCTCGTCGTCGCCTTAACGGCCCGCTCTCGGTTCGGTTCGGCCTTCAGAACAGTTCCAGCGGCCAGGACTGCCCGGTGGATGGGTTTAGGGGTTCAGGGTTTAGGGCATCGGAAAAATCGTACTAGCATGTCTTAGGGTGGGGGGTTGGTTCTCTATCAGGCTGAGGATCCCTTTGATCGGACACCTGGTTTTCTGAAACTTCCCTCAAGGCTAGACTGTACACCTTACAGAGACAAAGGAGGCCCTTAACAAATATGCCACTCCTAGAACAAGACANTGAAACTTCCCTCAAGGCTAGACTGTACACCTTACAGAGACAAAGGAGGCCCTTAACAAATATGCCACTCCTAGAACAAGACACTCCGCGGTATGAACAACACACCCTGTGCCCTGAACCCTGAACCTTAACCCTCGCCAAGACCATCACTCTTAAAAACAAAAACCCTCAACCCAGAACCCTAGACCGTTAATGCTGAGCAGTAAATCCCACCTAAACCCCCAAGAGTAGGTTAAAGAGTTGCTAAAAGAACCTATTGCTCTACATGTTTTGGGGCCCATCTAAGCCCTAACCCTGCACAGTTTTAAGGACTTATACAAGGAAATCATANGAGTTGCTAAAAGAACCTATTGCTCTACATGTTTTGGGGCCCATCTAAGCCCTAACCCTGCACAGTTTTAAGGACTTATACAAGGAAATCATAATAGGGAACCTTAAAAATGGAAGGTTTGGTAGCGTCCAGGCAACTCTAAATCGTAGAGCTGAACTCCCCTCAGACCTGAACTCTACACCCCTAAACCCCAAAACCCTAAACTTTTAGTGCNAACTCTAAATCGTAGAGCTGAACTCCCCTCAGACCTGAACTCTACACCCCTAAACCCCAAAACCCTAAACTTTTAGTGCCTAAACCCTTGAAGCTTTTGGGGTCCAGGTAAGCCCTAACCCTAACCCAGCACAGACGCAGGCGACCAGTGGGAGCCCGCTCCTCGATTCGGTGCCGGCATTGCACCTGGGACGACGGGCTTGGGGGTTTAGGTTTGAGGGTCAAGGGGTTTGGGGTTTGGGGTTGTAATGGGTTTAGGGGTAGTTTGGGATTTTGGGGCTTTCGATTTGAGAGTCAAGCGCATGTTTATATGGTTTCGGGGTAGTTTGGGGTTTAGCGGTTCGAGGTTTGAGGGTCTTACCATAAGGGTGCAACGGACCCAATATGTGGGTACTTGGGGTTTCTGCTAGTAGTTGCGCAGGTTAGCCTGGAGTAAGTCTTGCTAACTCACGGATTCCTGTGTGGTCATGGTTCTCTGTGTGGTGGCATAATTCGAAGCCAAATTGCAAGCACGCTGATGCCCGAAACTCTTAAACCCTAGACCCTTAAAAATTACAGCTCTACAAACACTGAACTTCGAAAGCCCTACAAGCCCAAACCCTAAAATATTCAATCCCTAAGGCCGAACAGCTTTAAACCCCAACCCCTGAACCCTAAACCTCTATTTAAACCCCTAAACTCTCAACCTAAACCCTAATCCTGAAGCTCTAAGCACCCTAACACCCTAAACCCGTGAGGCCAGCCATCGGCAAGCTCAAGGCAGCTGCAGCAGCGGAATTGCCGGGCGAGAGCCAAGCCAAGCCGGAAGAGAACAGTTCCAGCGGCCAGGACTGCCCGGTGGATGGGTTTAGGGGTTCAGGGTTTAGGGCATCGGAAACTTCGTAGTGGCATGTCTTAGGGTGGGGGGTTCTCGATTAGGCTGAGGATCCCTTTGATCGGACACTTGGTTTTCTGAAACTTCCCACAAGGCTAGACTGTACACCTTACAGAGACAAAGGAGGCCCTTAACAAATATGCCACTCAGACACTTCGCGGTATGAACAACACACTCTGAACCCTCAACCCTACACACCCTCGACCCTGATCAAAATACCCTGAGCCCTAAACCCTCGCCAAGACCCATCTAAGCCCTAGCCCTGCACAGGTTTAAGGACTTATACAAGGAAATCAGACTATAGGGAACCTTAAAAAAGGAAGGTTTTGTAGCGTCCAGGCAACCCTAAATCGTAGAGCTGAACTCACCTCAGCCCTGAACCCTGAAGCCCTAAAACCCTAAACCCTAAACTTTTAGTGCCTAAACCCTTGAAGCTGTTGGGGTCCAGGTAAGCCCTAACCCTGCGCAGGTGATGCAGGCGACCAGTGGGAGCCCGCTCCGCGATGCGGTACCGGCATTGCACCTGGGACGACGGGCTTGGAGTTGTAGTTTTCAGGGTCAAGGGGTTTAGGGTTTAGGGTTGTAAAGTTGTAAAGGGTTTAGGGGTAGTTTGGGATTTGGGGTTTTCGATTTGAGGGTCAAGAAGGGCTTGGGATTACAGGGTTTAGCGGTAGTTTGGGGTTTAGCGGTTTGAGGTTTGGGGGTCAGTCTTACCATGAAGGTTCAACAGACCCAATATGTGGGTACTTGGGGTTTCTGCTAGTAGTTGCATAGGTCAGCCTGGAGTAAGTCTTGCTAACTCACGGATTCCTGTGTGGTCATGGTTCCCTGTGTGGTGGCATACCTCGAAGCCAAATTGCAAGCACGCTGATGCCCGATGCTCTTAAATCCTAGACCCTTAAAAATTAAAGCTTTAGAAACACTAAACCTCGAAAGCCCTACAAACCCCAAACCCCAAAACATTCAATCCCTAAGCCCGAACTGCTTTAAACCCGAACCCCTGAACCCTAAACCTTTAAACCTCTAGTCTAAACCCGTAAACCCTCAACCTTACACCCTAATCCTGAAGCTCTAGGCACCCTGACACCCTAAACCCCTGAGGCCAGCCATCGGCAAGCTCAAGGTAGCTGCGGCAGCGGAATTGCCGGGCGAGAGCCAAGCCAAGTCGGAAGAGAACAGTTCCAGCGGCCAGGACTGCCCGGTGGATGGGTTTAGGGGTTCAGGGTTTAGGGCATCGGAAAATTCGTAGTAGCATGGCTTAGGGTGAAGGGTTCTTTATTAGACTGAGGATCCCGTTGATCGGACACCTGGTTTTCTGAAACTTCCCTCAAGGCTAGACTGTACACCTTACAGAGGCAAAGGAGGCCTTAACAAATATGCCACTCCTAGAACAAGACACGTCGCGGTATGAACAACACACCCTGTGCCCTGAACCCTGAACCCTAAACATCCTCAACCCTGATCAAAAAACCCTGAGCCCTAAACCCTCGCCAAGACCATCACTCTTAAAATCAAAAACCCTCAACCCTGAACCCTAGACCGTTAATGCTGGGCAGTAAACCCTACCTAATCCCCCAAGAGCAGGTTAAATAGTTGCTCAAAGAACCTATAAAGAGCTATGCCTAAGCCCTAACCCTGCGCAGTTTTAAGGACGTATACAAGGAAATCAAAATAGGGAACCTTAAAAAAGGAAGGTTTGGTAGCGCCCAGGCAACCCTAAATCGTAGAGCTGAACTCCCCTCAGCCCCGAACCCTAAACCCCTAAACCCCTAAACCGTAAACTTTTGGTGCCTAAACCCTTGAAGCTTTTGCGGTCCAGGCAAGCCCCAACCCTGCACAGGTGATGCAGTCGACCAGTGGGAGCCCGCTCCTCCATGCGGTGCCGGCATTGCACCTGGGACGACGGGCTTGGGGTTTTAGGTTTGAGGGTCAAGGGGTTTAGGGTTTGGGGTAGTTTGGGATTTTGGGGTTTTCGATTTGAGGGTCAAGCGCTTGGGTTTATAGGGTTTAGGGGTAGTTTGGGGTTTTGCGGTTGAGGTTTGAGGGTCTTACCATAAGGGTTCAACAGACCCAATAAGTGGGTACTTGTGTTTCGGCTAGTAGTTGCGTAGGTTAGCCTGGAGAAGTTTCGCCTGGAGTAAGTCTTGCTAACTCACGGATTCCTGTGTGGTCATGGTTCCCTGTGTGGTGGCATACCTCGAAGCCAAATTGCAAGTGCGCTGCTGCCCGATGCTCTTAAACCCTAGACCCTTAAAAATTACAGCTCTACAAACACTAAACCTCGAAAGCCCTACAAGCCCCAAACCCCAAAGCATTCAATCCCTAACCCGAACAGCTTTAAACCCGAACCCCTGAACCCAAACCTCTATTCAAACCCCTAAACCCTCAACCTAAACCCTAATCCTGAAGCTCTAAGCACCCTAACACCCTAAACCTGTGAGGCCAGCCATCGGCAAGCTCAAGGCAGCTGCGGCAGCGGAATTGCCGGGCGAGAGCCAAGCCAAGCCGGAAGAGAACAGTTCCAGCGGCCAGGACTGCCCGGTGGATGGGTTGAGGGGTTTAGGGTTTAGGGCATCGGAAACTTCGTAGTGGCATGGCTTAGGGTGGGGGGTTCTCGATTAGGCTGAGGATCCCGTTGATCGGACACCTGGTTTTCTGAAACTTCCCTCAAGGCTAGACTGTACACCTTACAGAGGCAAAGGAGGCCCTTAACAAATACGCCACTCCTAGAACAAGACACTTCGCACCCTGTGCCCTGAACCCTGAACCCTAAACACCCTCAACCCTGATCACAAAAACCCTGAGCCCTAAACCCTCGCCAAGACCATCACTCATTAAAATCAAAAACCCTCAACCCTGAACCCTAGACCGTTAATGCTGAGCAGTAAATCCTACCTAAACCCCCCAAGAGTAGGTTAAAGAGNAAGACCATCACTCATTAAAATCAAAAACCCTCAACCCTGAACCCTAGACCGTTAATGCTGAGCAGTAAATCCTACCTAAACCCCCCAAGAGTAGGTTAAAGAGTTGCTCAAAGAACCTACAAAGAGCTATTGCTCTACATGTTTTGGGGCCCATCTAAACCCTAACCCTGCACAGTTTTAAGGACTTATATAAGGAAATCATAGTAGGGAACGTTAAAAATGGAAGGTTTGGTAGCGTCCCGGCAACCCTAAATCGTATAGCTGAACTCCCCTCAGACCTGAACTCTACACCCCTAAACCCCTAAACCCTAAACTTTTAGTGCCTAAACCCTTGAAGCTTTTGGGGTCCAGGTGAGCCCTAACCCTAACCCTGCACAGACGCTAGCGACCAGTGGGAGCCCGCTCCTCGATGCGGTGCCGGCATTGCACCTGGGACGACGGGCTTGGGGTTTTAGGTTTGAGGGTCAAGGGGTTTGGGGTTTAGGGTTGTANCTCCTCGATGCGGTGCCGGCATTGCACCTGGGACGACGGGCTTGGGGTTTTAGGTTTGAGGGTCAAGGGGTTTGGGGTTTAGGGTTGTAAAGTTGTAAAGGGTTTAGGGGTAGTTTGGGATTTTGGGGTTTTCGATTTGAGGGTCAAGCGCTTGGGTTTATAGGGTTTAGGGGTAGTTTGGGGTTTTGAGGTTTGAGGTTTGAGGGTCTTACCATAAGGGTTCAACAGACCCAATAAGTGGGTACTTGGGTTTCGGCTAGTAGTTGTGTAGGTTAGCCTGGAGTAAGTCTTGCTAGCTCACGGATTCCTGTGTGGTCATGGTTCCCGGTGTGGTGGCATAATTCGAAGCCAAATTGCAAGCACGCTGATGCCCGATGCTCTTAAACCCTAGACCCTTAAAAATTACAGCTCTGCAAACACTAAACCTCGAAAGCCTTACAAGCCCCAAACCCCAAAACATTCAATCCCTAACCCGAACAGCTTAAAACCCTAATCCCTAAACCTCAACACTCCTAAACCCTAAACCCTAATCCCTAAACCCATGAGGCCAGCCATCGGCAAGCTCAAGGCAGCTGCGGCAGCGGAATTGCCGGGCGAGAGCCAAGCCAAGCCAGAAGAGAACAGTTCCAGCGGCCAGGACTGCCCGGTGGATGGGTTTAGGGGTTCAGGGTTTAGGGNGCCAAGCCAAGCCAGAAGAGAACAGTTCCAGCGGCCAGGACTGCCCGGTGGATGGGTTTAGGGGTTCAGGGTTTAGGGCATCGGAAACTTCGTAGTAGCACGGCTTAGGGTGGGGGGTTCTCTATTAGGCTGAGGATCCCTTTGATCGGACACCTGGTTTTCTGAAACTTCCCTCAAGGCTAGACAACACTGATCACAAAAACCCTGCGCCCTAAACCCTCGCCAAGACCATCACTCATTAAAATCAAAAACCCTCAACCCTGAACCCTAGACCGTTAATGCTGAGCAGTAAATCCTACCTAAACCCCCCAAGAGTAGGTTAAAGAGNAAGACCATCACTCATTAAAATCAAAAACCCTCAACCCTGAACCCTAGACCGTTAATGCTGAGCAGTAAATCCTACCTAAACCCCCCAAGAGTAGGTTAAAGAGTTGCTCAAAGAACCTATAAAGAGCTATTGCTCTACATGTTTTGGGGCCCATCCAAGCCCTAACCCTGCACAGTTTTAAGGACTTATACAAGGAAATCAGAAAATAGGGAACCTTAAAAATGGAAGGTTTGGCAGCATCCAGGCAACCCTAAATCGTAGAGCTGAACTCTCCTCAGACCTGAACTCTACACCCCTAAACCCCTAAACCCCAAACTTTTAGTGCCTAAACCCTTGAAGCTTTTGGGGTCCAGGTGAGCCCTATAACCCTGCACAGACGCAGGCGACCAGTGGGAGCCCGCTCCGCGATGCGGTGCCGGCATTGCACCTGGGACGACGGGCTTGGAGTTTTGGTTTTGAGGGTCAAGGGGTTTGGGGTTTAGGGTTGTGAAGGGTTTAAGGGTAGTTTGTAATTTTGGGGTTTTCGATTTGAGGGTCAAGCGCTTGGGTTTATAGGGTTTAGGGGTAGTTTGGGGTTTTGCGGTTTGAGGTTTGAGGTTTGAGGGTCTTACCATAAGGGTTCAACGGACCCAATATGTGGGTACTTGGGTTTTCTGCTAGTAGTTGCGTAGGTTAGCCTGGAGTAAGCCTTGCTAACTCACGGATTCCTGTGTGGTCATGGTTCCCTGTGTGGTGGCATAATTCGAAGCCATATTGCCGGCACGCTGATGCCCGAAACTCTTAAACCCTAAACCCGTAAACACTAAAGCTTTACAAACACTAAACCTCGAAAGCCCTACAAGCCCCAAACCCCAAAACATTCAATCCCTAACCCGAACAGCTTTAAACCCGATCCCCTGAACCCTATAAACTCCTAAACCCTAAACCCTAATCCTGTAGCTCTAACCCTAAACCCATGAGGCCAGCCATCGGCAAGCTCAAGGCAGCTGCGGCAGCCGAATTGCCGGGCGAGAGCCAAGCCAAGTNCAAGTCGGAAGAGAACAGTTCCAGCGGCCAGGACTGCCCGGTGAATGGGTTTAGGGGTTCAGGGTTTAGGGCATCGGAAAATTCGTAGTAGCATGGCTTAGGGTGGGGTTTTCTATTATTGACTGAGGATCCCTTTGATCGGACACCTGGTTTTCTGAAACTTCCCACAAGGCTAGACTGTACACCTTACAGAGGCAAAAGGAGGCGCTTAACAAATATGCCACTCCTAGAACAAGACACGTCGCGGTATGAACAACACACCCTGTGCCAAGAACCCCGAACCCTAAACACTCTCAACCCTGATCAAAAAACCCTGCGGCCTAAACCCTCGCCAATACCATCACTCTCAAAAACAAAAACCCTCAACCCAGAACCCTAAACCATTAATGCTGGGCAGTAAGCCCTACCTAATCCCCCAAGAGTAGGTTAAAGAGTTGCTCAAAGAACCTATAAAGAGCTATTGCTCTACATGTCTTGGGGCCCATCCAAGCCCTAACCCTGCACAGTTTTAAGGACTTNGTTAAAGAGTTGCTCAAAGAACCTATAAAGAGCTATTGCTCTACATGTCTTGGGGCCCATCCAAGCCCTAACCCTGCACAGTTTTAAGGACTTATACGAGGAAATCATAATAGGGAACCGTAAAAATGGAAGGTTTGGTAGCGTCCAGGCAACCCTAAATCGTAGAGCTGAACTCCCGTCAGACCTGAACTCTACACCCCTAAACCCCGCACAGACGCTAGCGACCAGTGGGAGCCCGCTCCTCGATGCGGTGCCGGCATTGCACCTGGGACGACGGGCTTGGGGTTTTAGGTTTGAGGGTCAAGGGGTTTGGGGTTTAGGGTTGTANCTCCTCGATGCGGTGCCGGCATTGCACCTGGGACGACGGGCTTGGGGTTTTAGGTTTGAGGGTCAAGGGGTTTGGGGTTTAGGGTTGTAAAGTTGTAAAGGGTTTAGGGGTAGTTTGGGGATTTTGGGGTTTTCGATTTGAGGGTCAAGGGCTTGGGTTTATAGTTTATAGGGTTTATAGGGGTAGTTTGGGGTTTAGGGGTTAGGGGTTTGAGGGTCTTACCATAAGGGTTCAACGGACCCAATATGTGGGTACTTGGGTTTTCTGCTAGTAGTTGCGTAGGTCAGCCTGGAGTANTTGAGGGTCTTACCATAAGGGTTCAACGGACCCAATATGTGGGTACTTGGGTTTTCTGCTAGTAGTTGCGTAGGTCAGCCTGGAGTAAGTCTTGCTAACTCACGGATTCCTGTGTGGTCATGGTTCCCTGTGTGGTGGCATACCTCGAAGCCAAATTGCAAGCACGCTGATGCCCGATGCTCTTAAACCCTAGACCCTTAAAAATTAAAGCTTTACAAACACTAAACCTCGAAAGCCCTACAAACCCCAAACCCCAAAACATTCAATCCCTAAGCCCGAACAGCTTTAAACCCGAACCCCTGAACCCTAAACCTTTAAACCTCTAAACCCGTAAACCTTCAACCTTACACCCTAATCCTGAAGCTCTAAGCACCCTGACACCCTAAACCCCTGAGGCCAGCCATCGGCAAGCTCAAGGCAGCTGCGGCAGCGGAATTGCCGGGCGAGAGCCAAGCCAAGCCAGAAGAGAACGGTTCCAGCGGCCAGGACTGCCCGGTGAATGGGTTTAGGGGTTCAGGGTTTAGGGCATCGGAAAATTCGTAGTAGCATGGCTCAGGGTGGGGTTTTCTATTATAGACTGAGGATCCCTTTGATCGGACACCTGGTTTTCTGAAACTTCCCACAAGGCTAGACTGTACACCTTACAGAGGCAAAAGGAGGCGCTTAACAAATA
>BGNK01001001.1:42559-85654 GCA_003297005.1 Symbiodinium sp. clade A Y106 | reverse complement strand
TTCTGAAACTCCCACAAGGCTAGACTGCACACCTTGCAGAGGCAAAAGGAGGCGCTTAACAAATATGCCACTCCTAGAACAAGACACGTCGCGGTATGAACAACACACCCTGTGCCCTGTACCCTGAACCTTAACCCTCGCCAAGACCATCACTCTTAAAAACAACAACCCTCAACCCTGACCCCTAAACCATTAATGCTGAGCAGTAAATCCTCCTAAACCCCCCAAGAGTAGGTTAAAGAGTTGCTCAAAGAACCTATAAAGAGCTATTGCTCTACATGTTTTGGGGCCCATCTAAGCCCTAACCNACCATTAATGCTGAGCAGTAAATCCTCCTAAACCCCCCAAGAGTAGGTTAAAGAGTTGCTCAAAGAACCTATAAAGAGCTATTGCTCTACATGTTTTGGGGCCCATCTAAGCCCTAACCCTGCACAGTTTTAAGGACTTGTACAAGGAAATCTTAATAGGGAACCTTAAAACTGGAAGGTTTGGTAGCGTCCAGGCAACCCTAAATCGTAGAGCTGAACTCCCCTCAGACCTGAACTCTACACCCCTAAACCCCTAAACCCTAAACTTTTAGTGCCTAACCCTGCGCAGACGCAGGCGACCAGTGGGAGCCCGCTCCGCGATGCNTCGTAGAGCTGAACTCCCCTCAGACCTGAACTCTACACCCCTAAACCCCTAAACCCTAAACTTTTAGTGCCTAACCCTGCGCAGACGCAGGCGACCAGTGGGAGCCCGCTCCGCGATGCGGTGCCGGCATTGCACCTGGGACGACGGGCTTGGGGTTTTAGGTTTGAGGGTCAAGGGGTTTAGGGTTGTAAAGGGTTTAGGGGTAGTTTGGGGATTTTGGGGTTTTCGATTTGAGGGTCAAGGGCTTGGGTTTATAGTTTATAGGGTTTAGGGGTAGTGTGGGGTTTAGGGGTTAGGGGTTTGAGGGTCTTACCATAAGGGTTCAACGGACCCAATATGTGGGTACTTGGGTTTTCTGCTAGTAGTTGCGTAGGTCAGCCTGGAGTAAGTCTTGCTAANATATGTGGGTACTTGGGTTTTCTGCTAGTAGTTGCGTAGGTCAGCCTGGAGTAAGTCTTGCTAACTCACGGATTCCTGTGTGGTCTTGGTTCCCTGTGTGGTGGCATACCTCGAAGCCAAATTGCCAGCACGCTGATGCCCGAAACTCTTAAACCCTAGACCCTCAAAAATTAAAGCTTTGCAAACACTAAACCTCGAAAGCCCTACAAGCCCCAAACCCCAAAACACTCAATCCCTAAGCCCGAACAGCTTTAAACCCTAATCCCTAAACCCAAACTCCAAACCCCTAAACCCTAATCCTGTAGCTCTAACCCTAAACCCATGAGGCCAGCCATCGGCAAGCTCAAGGCAGCTGCGGCAGCCGAATTGCCGCCGCTCTCGGTTCGGTTCAGCCTTCTCTTGTGTTCCAGCGGCCAGGACTGCCCGGTGAATGGGTTTAGGGGTTCAGGGTTTAGGGCATCGGAAAATTCGTAGTAGCATGGCTTAGGGTGAGGTTTTCTATTATAGACTGAGGATCCCTTTGATCGGACACCTGGTTTTCTGAAACTCCCACAAGGCTAGACTGCACACCTTGCAGAGGCAAAAGGAGGCGCTTAACAAATATGCCACTCCTAGAACAAGACACGTCGCGGTATGAACAACACACCCTGTGCCNGTTTTCTGAAACTCCCACAAGGCTAGACTGCACACCTTGCAGAGGCAAAAGGAGGCGCTTAACAAATATGCCACTCCTAGAACAAGACACGTCGCGGTATGAACAACACACCCTGTGCCGTGAACCCTGAACCTTAACCCTCGCCAAGACCATCACTCTTAAAAACAACAACCCTCAACCCTGACCCCTAAACCATTGTTGCTGAGCAGTAAATCCTCCTAAACCCCCCAAGAGTAGGTTAAAGAGTTGCTCAAAGAACCTATAAAGAGCTATTGCTCTACATGTTTTGGGGCCCCTCTAAGCCCTAACCCTGCACAGTTTTAAGGACTTATATAAGGAAATCATAATGGGGAGCCTTAAAAAAGGAAGGTTTGGTAGCGTCCAGGCAACCCTAAATCGTAGAGCTGAACTCCCCTCAGCCCTGAACCCTAAACCCCTAAACCCCTAAACCCTAAACTTTTAGTGCCTAAACCCTTGAAGCTTTTGGGGTCCAGGTAAGCCCTAACCCTGCACAGACGCAGGCGACCAGTGGGAGCCCGCTCCGCGATGCGGTGCCGGCATTGCACCTGGGACGACCGGCTTGGGGGTTTAGGTTTGAGGGTCAAGGGGTTTGGGGTTTAGGGTTGTAAAGTTGTAAAGGGTTTTGGGGTAGTTTGGGATTTTGGGGTTTTCGATTTGAGGGTCAAGGGCTTGGGTTTATAGGGTTTAGCGGTAGTTTGGGGTTTTGCTGTTTGAGGTTTGAGGGTCTTACCATAAGGGTTCAACGGACCCAATATGTGGGTACTTGGGGTTTCGGCTAGTAGTTTCGTAGGGTAGCCTCGAGTAAGCCTTGCTAACTCACGGATTCCTGTGTGGTCATGGTTCCCTGTGTGGTGGCATAATTCGAAGCCAAATTGCAAGCACGCTGATGCCCGAAACTCTTAAACCCTAGATCCTTAAAAATTAAAGCTTTACAANCCTGTGTGGTCATGGTTCCCTGTGTGGTGGCATAATTCGAAGCCAAATTGCAAGCACGCTGATGCCCGAAACTCTTAAACCCTAGATCCTTAAAAATTAAAGCTTTACAAACACTAAACTTCGAAAGCCCTACAAACCCAAACCCTAAAATATTCAATCCCTAAGCCCGAACAGCTTTAAACCCCAACCCCTGAACCCTAAACCTCTATTTAAACCCCTAAACCCTCAACCTAAACCCTAATCCTGAAGCTCTAAGCACCCTAACACCCTAAACCCGTGAGGCCAGCCATCGGCAAGCTCAAGGCAGCTGCAGCAGCGGAATTGCCGGGCGAGAGCCAAGCCAAGCCAGAAGAGAACAGTTCCAGCGGCCAGGACTGCTCGGTGGATGGGTTTAGGGGTTCAGGGTTTAGGGCATCGGAAACTTCGTAGTGGCATGTCTTAGGGTGGGGGGTTCTCTATTAGACTGAGGATCCCTTTGATCGGACACCTGGTTTTCTGAAACTCCCACCAAGGCTAGACTGTACACCTTACAGAGACAAAGGAGGCCCTTAACAAATATGCCACTCCTAGAACAAGACACGTCGCGGTATGAACAACACACCCTGTGCCCCGAACCCTGAACCTTAACCCTCGCCAAGGCCATCACTCTTAAAATCAAAAACCCTCAACCCAGAACCCTAAACCATTAATGCTGAGCAGTAAACCCTACCTAAACCCCCCAAGAGTAGGTTAAATAGTTGCTCAAAGAACCTATAAAGAGCTATTGCTCTACATGTTTTGGGGCCCATCTAAACCCTAACCCTGCACAGTTTTAAGGACTTATATAAGGAAATCATAATAGGGAACCTTAAAAATGGAAGGTTTGGTAGCGTCCAGGCAACCCTAAATCGTAGAGCTGAACTCCCCTCAGCCCCGAACCCTAAACCCCTAAACCCCTAAACCGTAAACTTTTAGTGCCTAAACCCTTGAAGCTTTTGCGGGTCCAGGTAAGCCCCAACCCTGCACAGGTGATGCAGTCGACCAGTGGGAGCCCGCTCCTCGATGCGGTGCCGGCATTGCACCTGGGACGACGGGCTTGGGGGTTTAGGTTTGAGGGTCAAGGGGTTAGGGGTTTAGGGTTTGGGGTTGTAAAGGGTTTTGGGGTAGTTTGGGATTTTGGGGGTTTCGATTTGAGGGTCAAGGGCTTGGGTTTATAGGGTTTAGGGGTAGTTTGGGGTTTTGCGGTTGAGGTTTGAGGGTCTTACCATAAGGGTTCAACAGACCCAATAAGTGGGTACTTGGGTTTCGGCTAGTAGTTGCGCAGGTTAGCCTGGAGAAGTTTCGCCTGGAGTAAGTCTTGCTAACTCACGTATTCCTGTGTGGTCATGGTTCCCTGTGTGGTGGCATAATTCGAAGCCAAATTGCAAGTGAGCTGATACCCGAAACTCTTAAACCCTAGACCACAAAATTACAGCCCTGCAAACACTAAACCCTCGAAAGCCCTACAAACCCCAAACCCTAAAATATTCAATCCCTAAGCCCGAACAGCTTTAAACCCCAACCCCTGAACCCTAAACCTCTATTTAAACCCCTAAACCCTCAACCTAAACCCTAATCCTGAAGCTCTAANGCTTTAAACCCCAACCCCTGAACCCTAAACCTCTATTTAAACCCCTAAACCCTCAACCTAAACCCTAATCCTGAAGCTCTAAGCACCCTAACACCCTAAACCCGTGAGGCCAGCCATCGTCAAGCTCAAGGCAGCTGCGGCAGCGGAATTGCCGGGCGAGAGCCAAGCCAAGCCAGAAGAGAACAGTTCCAGCGGCCAGGACTGCCCGGTGGATGGGTTTAGGGGTTCAGGGTTTAGGGNGCCAAGCCAAGCCAGAAGAGAACAGTTCCAGCGGCCAGGACTGCCCGGTGGATGGGTTTAGGGGTTCAGGGTTTAGGGCATCGGAAACTTCGTAGTAGCACGGCTTAGGGTGGGGGGTTTTCCATGAGACTAAGGATCCCTTTGATCGGACACCTGGTTTTCTGAAACTTCCCTCAAGGCTAGACTGTGCACCTTACAGAGACAAAGGAGGACCTTAACAAACATGCCACTCCTACAACAAGACACTTCGCGGTAAAGCGGTCTCTCCATTCTATGTAGGGTCGAGGAACCAATCAATCACTCAAACGTAAAACGTTGGGTGTGCTATCCCTAGCCTGTTTGTTTAAGCGCCTCCTTGCATCCCTATAATTGCCCCTAAACCCCAAACCCCTAAACCCTATACACCCTACAGCCTATACCCTGCACCCTAAACCCCGAACCCCTAAACCCTATACACCCTAACACCTATACCCTATACCCCAAACCCTAAACCCCTGAGTACCTTAAACTGAAGGAGTCCTACAGCCTCGCGGCCTCTGCCTTACGACGCACGGTGATCGGGGCCTTGCCAGCGACCGGGCACCTCCTCGGCTATGGGATTTTCCTAGCCCTACGGGTCCATGCAACGGGGCTCCTTTAAGGGTACCTTAAGGGTTCCTTTAAGGGATCCATAAGGGTATTATAAGGGGTATGCGGGTCCCTGTAGTCATATGTAGAGGACTTAACCCCAAGGGTCCATGCACTTCAAGGGATGTTTAGGGTATATACGGGTCCCTGTACCCAACTAGTATATACTTTGGCCCCAAAGTACCTTTTTAGGGACTACTTTAGGGCTTGTTTTTGGACAGGGTACTGGGTTTAGAGTTCTTTTAGCTTTATGGAGGGGGGGTATAATGTAGTAGAAATGTAATAAGGAACTCGAAGAAGTAGTACTGGTACGCAGCTATGCTGTTCTATCTGCATAGAAGCATAGCTTCAGATTAGATCATGGGCATCTGGTTTCAGTGTCCTGGGGAATGAAATTGCACCCAAGGATTAGTATTGGTGGGCCTTAATTCTTCGATGTTGCATAGAAGGATAGCCTCATATTCGGTTAGGGGTAGGAGCGTCCGTAGAATAGGGGCCTACATGGTCCTACTGTACAGGGTGATATCAGGGTCGCTTGTTGTGTGCAGCAGCTCCCAGAAAGCATGCAAGGTGAAAGATGGATGTGGCTTTGGGGGATTTGCGGATTTAGAGTATTTAGAGCATGCGGCTTTTGTGTGCAGCAGCTCCCAGAAGCATGCAAGGTGAAAGACGGATGTGGGCTTTGGGGGCTTTGGGGGATTTGCGGATTTAGAGTATGTAGAGCATGCGGCTTTCAGGGAGGTTACTAGGTATGGTGGTGTGACACCCGCCAGCAGTCACCAACTTTAAATGTATCCCTACAGACACTCACCCATGTGTTATTTTACTGTTACAAGCAGCATCTATGCGGCGTCACATGCCGCAAGGCCGCAAGACCTGTGGTCCAGAACCCGGCATCCTACGGCTGATGGACAAAATCCTGCATGACCCTAAGGACCCTAAACTATGGGAATTATGGTATATTCCTTATAATGGGTAATGCAGGATTTTGTCCATCAGCCGTAACTCCAAAGCTTGCCCTCGGAGGCTCTACCTGAGAAAGCAGGCCAGACGCTAAAGCATTCTAAACTCCAAGCTTCCCTTCAGTCTCCATTCTAGTTCCTTTTTGGATGGGTTACTTATATATGGGTGGTTGTCAAAATTAGGGTCCCTTTTTGGGTACCCTAAATAATAGGTGCCGTACTATAATAGGGACCCAAAAAGGGACCCTAATTTTGACAACCACCCATATATATATATATTAAGCCAAGCAAAAAGAGCTGTAATATGACTATAGGTCACCCTTGGGCTCAACATCGCCCGACAGGCTTAAAGAGGATGGTTTGGGGCTTCGCGCATTGGGCCAGGCCCTAAATCCCAGACCGAGGATACCAAAGCCCAAACCCTAATTCCGAAGCCCAAGGAACGCGACACCGCAGAGCACGCCGCTGAGCACTTGCCCGAGCCCCTCCCACAGCGAACGCTCGAAGAAGTGGATCCTGGAGCGCGCCTTGGCATAGGGTTTAGGTTTTAGGGTTTAGGGTTTAGAGATGTCAGGGTTTAGGAATCATACCTGCGGCTTTAGTAGTCGGGGTATACGTAGTATGCTGTTAGGGTTGTGCTATCGGGGTTTATGAGTTTAGCTTCATACGGGCTTGCAAGGGCTTATGCCTCAAGGTGAAGCCTAACCGAGGAGGCGAAGTAGTATAGCACAATTCCTGTAGCGTTCCTCATGATCACTATTCTTATAGTACACTACAATGCAAAACCCTATGCTAGTCAATATACAATACAGAAACCTTATAGTAACCGTCGTAAGCCCCGTAAGAGGAATCCTTAAAGGAGCGTCTTCCTAATTATTATGGCTTCTGACCTAGCACCGTAAGCCCTTATAAATCCTTAAAGAAGCCCTGACCCAGACCTCCTTGGAGGAGCCACAAAGTAGATCCCCTAAGTTCCTATAAAGCACCCTTATTAGTAGCGCGGGGTCCCAAATTAGGGGATCCTCCCGCAGATCCGGGTAAATGAGCCCTATAGTACTCCAGGCACTAGGCCCTGAACCCATAAACCCCCAAACCCTAAACTCATAAACCCTAAACCCCGAAACTCATAAACCCCAAACGCCGAAACCGTCCTAAACGCCTAAACCCTAAACTCATAAACCCTAAACGCCGAACTCCGAAACCATCCTAAATGCCTAAACCCTAAACTCATAAACCCTAAACCCCAAACCCTGAACCCCAATCCCTAAGCCCATAAACCCTAAACCCAAAACCCTACCTAGACCCCCAACTACCCTCTAATATACCCTAAACACCCACTATTAAGGACCATCACGGCTCTATTAGAGGGTACTTGGGGTTTACTGGTAAACCCCAAACCCTGAACCAGGCTTAGTGGAGGCACCATCCTAAACCCCTAAACCCTAAACTCATAAAACCTAAACCCCGAAATGCCTAAACCCTAAACCCCAAACCCCTAAACCCATCAACCCTAAACCCCAAACCCTAGACCCCGAAACTCATAAACCCTAAACCCCAGATCCTAAACCCCTAAACTCATAAACCCTAAACCCCTAAATTCATAAACCCTAA
The DNA here is from genome assembly GCA_003297005.1 of Symbiodinium sp. clade A Y106. NCBI lineage: Eukaryota > Dinophyceae > Suessiales > Symbiodiniaceae > Symbiodinium > Symbiodinium sp. clade A. The sequence goes on along the minus strand of BGNK01001001.1, from coordinate 77,961 downwards.
ACCCCAAGCCCTCAACCCTGAACCAGGCTTAGCGGAGGCTGGTGCTTTGACCAGCCTAAAGGCTGGTCCGCCAGCCGATGCCTGGATGACGGAGCCCGGCCGGGGAGCGTATTAGGGGTTTAGGGTTGCGGGGTTTAGGGTTGAGGGGTTTAGGAGTTGAGGGGTTTAGGGCTGAGGGGTTTAGGGTTGAGGGGTTTAGGGGTTGAGGGGCTTAGGGTTGAGGGGTTTAAGGTTGAGGGTTTAGGGTTGAGGGGTTTAGGAGTTGAGGGGTTTAGGGTTGAGGGGTTTAGGAGTTGAGGGGTTTAGGGCTGAGGGGTTTAGGGGTCGAGGGGTTTAGGGTTGAGGGGTTTAGGGTTGAGGGGTTTAGGGGTCGAGGGGTTTAGGAGTTGAGGGGTTTAGGGCTGAGGGGTTTAGGGTTGAGGGGTTTAGGGGTTGAGGGGTTTAGGGTTGAGGGGTTTAGGGTTGAGGGGTTTAGGGTTGAGGGGTTTAGGGTTGAGGGGTTTAGGAGTTGAGGGGTTTAGGGTTTAAGGGTTTAGGGTTCCTTGATCAGGATCCATAAGGGCTCCTTAAAGCGATGGAGAAGGGTTCTACAAAGGGGTTTAGGGTTCAGGGGTTTAGGCGTTTAGGGTTTAGGCTTCTTTGCACAACTGACCGTAGGGTTCCGTATTATATGTATACTGTAACATACCCCATAACCCTACTCTACTCATACAGCCCTCGCCTTCAACCCTGAAGCTCGTCACCCTGAACCCTAGCCGTGATATGCCGTGATGACCTTCCCGAGAACCCTAAAGTTTAGGGTTTAAAACCCTAAACCCTGAAAGACCCTAAACCCTAAACTCTAGTCGTAGCCCTGCAGAAGCCCGGGGGTTTCAGATCCATGAAGACCCTAAACTCTAGTCGTAGCCCTGCAGAAGCCCGGGGGTTTCAGATCCATGAAGATTCATGCCCTTGAGACTTTGGGTTTAGGATTCATCATACGGGCCCTCAGGGAGGGAACCGGTTCTTGGGACTACTAAAGGGGACCTTAAAGGACTATCATAGGGATCCATGCCCCCATTCCTTGTAGGGACCCTTGTATGTAGGGGGGAGGGGGGAGGGGGGGTAGGGGAGTAAAAGGCCTTATTAGGTCCTTATTATGGGCATTAAGGCCCCCTAGCCCCGCTCCCCCTACNGGTCCTTATGAATTCAGGTTCATGGCATGGGGTTTAGGGTTTAGGGTGTGGGGTGATTAGGGCTTCCGGAAGGGTGTTGACGATGTAGGACAAGAAGTGGTGACGCCGAACAGCGAGTCTTTCAAAACGCTACGGGGAAGCCCTAAAGTTTAAACCCTATAAGCCTATAGGCCCTAAACCCTAAACCGTCGATTCAGGAGCCTGCTCATCCTGACGTCGGTGGTGGGCCGCAGAGCAGCCCTGCACTGCTGCCGCAGCAACGTTTGGCGCTCTGGATCTTGCTTTGGGTGCTCGGGTTCCTTGTGCCTTAGGGCCGGGGTTTGGCCGAGAGGGCTCGGGGCAAAGGGTTTAGCATCTACGATGTCAGTTTTGGGGTGTTCTTGCAGGGGGTACGTAGGTGTAGGGCTACCTTAACCCCAAAGAACCTACCTGTTTAAGGGACTTACATGAAGAGATCATACTATGAAGCCCTCGAGGGCGACCTTAACCCCTAACCCCACATATCCCATTTTTTTAAGGACTTGCCCAACGCGATTTTTTCCAGCTCCGGGCTTTCAATTCTGGCTTGAAAAGTCCTTGAGCCCCACCCCTAAAGGGTCATGAGTATCCAATAGTCATGCATTTGGGTTCCGGATAGCCGTGGTTATGCAGGTTATTGGGAGACCTATAGTCTCCATTGTAGTTCCTTTTTGGGGTTACCTTATAGGACCCTTAATATATAATTGGTTAAACCAAAAAAAGGAACTACAATGGAGACTATAGGGAGCATGTGGGTTTCCGAAAATAGAGGACCCTGATATAATACCCTGAATTGTAGGATCCTTATTATAAGGACCCCAGCAATAAGGTACCCCTAATTGTTGGAAACTCCTATGTGATTATGAGGCACTTGAATCCTGAAGGTTCCATGTCGTCTGCAACCTACGATACGAAGATGCTCTAATCAACGGTTCATTGGAACTACCTTAACCTACCAAACCCTATTTTTTGTAGGGTCCCTATAAACTCCATATTAGGGTTTATAATCAGAACCTACAAAAAAAGTAGGGTTTGGTAGTTTAAGGTAGTAGTAAGGTTAAGAGCACCGTTATTGAGATTATAAAACGTTATGACCAATAAACATAGGGACCCAGCGTATATCCCGCATTTATCCCTATATCCAAGTCCCCGGAATTATTCAGGACATGTTGCTTCGCTTTGGTTGGTTTAGGATGCTGCCTTGTGTCTTTGTCAAGGCGCTTGAGGAACACAAGGCAAGAGTTTTGATCTACAGGGTTTAGGGTTTTCTTGGTTAGGGTTCACTGTGCTTCACATGCCCCTCGACCGATCTGAAGATTTCTAGTCCCTCAGTTGATATGCCGCCGTGTACACCCTCAACCCAAAGCCCATGATTAATCCCAGAACCCAACAGAGCCTATTTTACTGCTGCACATTTCAGATCAAGACGCGTTTAGGAGTGGAGGAAGGTGCGGGAAGGGGCCATGATCCATGTCCCCTGCTTGCAAAATGGGGTCCAGGGGGCTTGGCTTGTAGGATGGTCGTACATTCCCATGTTTGCCGCACCTTTACGTGGTGTTGTGGCTGCTTCAATCGGGGTTTCTCTATAGATTCTAGAGCAGGGTAAGAGGAGGCCCAAGGAATTTGCCACTCTTGTAGCAAGAGCCCTAAAGTGGACTCGAATTTGGAGACCTGTCTTATTCGTCTTATGTGGGTCATGTTTGCACCACCGATACGTACACACACACACACAGGCATACCGCATACCAAATTTCCTACATATATGTGGTTGTCAAAATTGTGGTCCCTTTTTGGGTCCCTAATATAATACGGCACCTATTATTTAGGGTACCCAAAAAGGGACCCCTATTTGACAACTATCCATTTTAACCTTCCAACTCAACAAACTGCAAGCCACAAATCCTGAAACCCTGAAACATAAACCTTAAAACATCGCATCGCTCACGTTCTCTCGGAGTGTCAGTGCTTCTTCATGGTGTCTTCAATGTGGCTGCCTGAACCTACCAAAACCTACCTTTGTCAAGGGTCCGTACAAATTTCATATTAGGGTTTGTAGTACCTACAAAAACGAAGGTACAGAAACGAAGGTTATGGTAGTTTAAGGTGTGATTTCAACGACGCTCTAAATCCGAGGTTGTTCTCAAACCCCAACCCCTGAAATTCCTAAGTCTTGCAGCGGCCGAGTTAGGTACATCGAGGTATCGTGATGCTGCGCAATTAGCAGTTTAGGGTGCGCCGTAGATGCATCGCAGTTTCTCAGTGTTGCGTCATTAAATGAAACTCCCTCTGTTGGTTCTGCGTGTGTTTTCTTCTGAGGGATCTTGGCTTTAATAATATGTTCCCGACAAAGTACTCTGATTCATGAGAGATGTGGGGTGCCCTCAATCCTCAGAGTAGCCTGATTGGGGTTAATCAATGGGCGCTTAGGGGCGTAGGAGGGGGGGGGGGGCTAGGGGGCCTTCATGCCCACAATAAGGACCTAATAAGGCCTTTTTAAGAAAGTACAGTCTCCTACCCCCCTCCCCCCACCCCCCTAAGGGTTCCTGTGGGTTACGGGTTTCGGGGTTTATGGCCGGCTGGCTGAAACCTTCTTGCCCTCGATCCTCTCTACCTACGAGTGATCATCGGAGGGTTGCTCTAGGTTCCTGAATAGAGTTGAGGGTTTAGGGTTTAGGGCCCTTTTGCCCTTTTTGTTTTTGGGTTCCCTTATCAAAGCCGAATAGTAGGAAACAAGTGTAGTTTTATGATAAAAGAGCTACTAGGAACCTCGTGTTAACTGATCCTTAGATCAGGAGTCAGGAGTCCCCATGAACTTCCAACCCATACACTTCAGGGATCTCAGTACTTTCCATGTCGGTTTATTGATGCCATGGGCTCGTCTATAATAGGTATTTCGGGAAGGTTTTGATCTCGCGCTGAAGACCTTAAGATACCTTAAGTCTTGAGCTTCATGCCGTAGATCTTCAGCCTGCACCATAAGCCCCAAGTCTTGAGCATGTTGGTGAGCCTTCACTTTTGCGCTGCTGCTGCACTCGCTTAGAGATGCTTTGCTTCTGCCAACGAGCACCTCAATCATAAACCCCGAATTACACCCTAAACTGAGGCCCTAAACCCCCAGCCCCAGGAAATAGCAATCACGGGCGCAGCTTCCGTTTTAAGCTTCGTATCGAGATACGTTGAGACCCGCCAAAAATCACGGGTAGGTCATGACATAGTGACATATGGTGGTTGGGATGGGGTCTACTGGGGCAGCCGCATCCTATGCAAAACTGAGGTTTTCACATGTGCCAAAGAAGTCTGCGCGCTGCCCGGGAAGGCGTGTATCGAATGCGGCAAGGCGCCATGCAGCTCTCCAAGCGCCTCTGAAGCCGGCTTAATGGGGCATCTTAACACACCCCGGCTGCCGTATGGGGCTTTCGTATTTCTGTTTTTGTGGCTCTATTATAGGGCTGTAGGGTTTTGACCTTGCGCTCTGGGGTTTGCGGATCAATGGTGTAGGGCAAAGCAAAAGTTTCGTGGTTTAGGTCATTTGAGTTTAGGTCTAGGGACATTGCCATATTGCTCTAGGGATGCGGGCTGAATACGCGAGTCCCGTACATCCTGAACCATAAGTCTTCAAATGCCGGTACGGTAAGTCCAAATCCTGAAACAGAAGCCCGGAAGCCTTGAATTATCCCTAAACCCTGAACCCTAAACCCTTAAAAAAAACCCTAAACCCTAACCCTTGTAAAAAGAAAAACCTAAACCCTAAACCCTAAACCCTTAAAACAAAAACCTAAACCCTATGATGCCTCCACGTTTCAGGCCCGGAGCTCCAAGCCCTTAAGCCTACCTTAACCTATCAAAACCTGCTTTTTTGTAGGGCCCCTATAAATTCCATATTAGGGTTTATAATAAGAACCTACGAAAAAGTAGGGTTTGGTAGTTTAAGCCTACTACCTCAAACATCCCCGGTGGAACACCCCTACTAGTAAGTCATGCGGCCCCTTCCAAAACTCATACCGAACCCAACAGAAGCCTAGCAGAAATCCCACAGCGTTTTGTGCAGGTTTGCAGTAAAATTGACTGCGAGCCCTGCAGACAGGTCTGCACGGTGCCCCGGCTAGGGGGAAAAGCATTCTTCGATAGCAGTCCTTTCAGAAAGGCTTAGAATATTATAAGGGTCTACTTACCTAGTCTAACATATGCGTTAGCCTTACTTAAAGTACATTGCCTACCGGGGAAGCCCTTCAAGGCCAAAGTAGATGGTATGTACCATATTTGCATTTCTCTGGGTTTCCTGGACCTAAAGCAGTTCCTGTATTCGGGTTTATCTACCTTTTAGGGTTCCTTACTATGGTTTCTGTTCTGTGAGAGTTTCCGAAAATAGGGGTACCTTATTTTGGGGTCCCTACAATAGGGATCCTACTATTTAGGGTACTATATTAGGGTCCCCTATTTCCGGAAACTCCCATATGATTCCCGAAAAGGTAGGTGTTTGGACCACAGGTTGGTTCTGTCTGTATGTGGGTGTATACAGTAGAAGCCCAAAAGTTGGAAACCCAATAGCCTCAATCCTTAAGAGAAATGCAAAGGGAATCCCAGCACTATTTGGCCTAAATCGGGTTTCCAACTTTATGGAGTTTACTATATAGGTGATATGGGTTTAGTGGCTTTTGTTGCAGGGTTTAGGGTCGGGGTTTAGGGCTGACAGTCGGGGTTTAGGGATTAGATTGACGGGTTTGGGTTCCGGGTCCCGGTGCTGTGCATTTTTGAGATTTTTGTTCGTTTGAAAAAGGGGGGCAGTTGTCGCTTCAAGTAAAAGCCAAAAGTGCAAAGCTAATGACCCAACCTTGCTTGAGGTTGCTGTGCGCTTCCCTTGAGCCTAACACAGAAACCCTTTATTTTCAGCAAAAACACCTAAACAACACTAAACCCTTAAACCCCAACTCTCTACAAAGCTATCAATGAACACTAACCTCGTAAAGTCCTACTCCTGAGGAAGTCCTAAGCCCTAAACCCTAAACCTAAGCTTGATGACATAAATCCTGCATGACCTTAAGGACCCTAAACTATGCGAATTATGGTATAGTCCTTATTGTGGGTAATGCAGGATTTATATCATCAACCGTAGGGAAGCGCTCAGGAGTGCGGGCAGACATTCAGCGCCTTCTTCGATAAGCCTTTGAGCACCTACGCCGCTCGACGAAGTACCGGCTGGGGCTCCGCTAGGGATCCTATAGGGGTTTGGGGTTTAGGGGTTTAGGGTACCACTAAGGATCCTATAGGGGTTACTGCAATTATGTGGGGTGTTTTCAGGATTGCGATTATCGGGTCACAGGGTTTAGTGCTGTGGGGTTTAAGTGTTTTCTTGCAGGTCCTTAAAAAGATGTTAGGGGTTTAGGGTTTAGGGGCTTTCGGTTTTTAGGGTGTGCGGTGGTGACATCGAACAGACCTGCACTATTTGAGACTGTGTTGCCAAGGGGTGTGAGCTTTGCATAGCACAGGGGTTGGACCCTAATGTGATGGGTCCGTCGTGGGGGTGTCTACTATCGTGAGCTCCCATTCACGAGATGGTGCCACGGTACACAACTACCCCGATTGCAGATTAGAGGTAGGACACGTCGGCAGACTCGCAACCCCTGAGATCCTAAACGTTAAAACTCCACAAGGCTGATGATAACACCGGATCCTTCTCTCTCTGCCTCCGTTTACAAGCCCTGCGCCCCTGTACTTACAAGGCCTCGAAATCCCAAAAGCTAACGGTCCGTGAGCGCCAGAAGCCGAAACCCTACAACCCCAAAGCCTTGAGGCCACAAAAGCCCAGAGGTGGTCATCAAGGTGATTTTGGCCAGCATGCAGCTTTACTTCTGTGCTCGCGGCTGCATGTCAGTTTAGGAGCAGGGTGCTAAGGGCTCAAGCAGAAACATGCGGCTTACACGATGTTATACGGTCCCTAAACCCTAAACCCTAAACCCTTCTGCCAAGGTTGCTGCAAGGGTTTAGGGGTCAAACACCCCGTCCATGGAGGTCCTTGGATGTTGAGGGTTTAGGGTTTAGGGTTTAGACTTGTGGACATTCCTCGGCACATTCGGATTTCGGAATTCTTCCAAGTGACAGTGAAATTGCACTCAAGCTGGATCAAGGAAACCTCAGCCCCAAACCCTGAATGCTCACCTACCCGGACAGGCAGGAAGCAACAGTTTGGGAGTATCGGGGTTGGGGAGATTCAGAGCCCTGAACTCTAAGCCTGTAGCCCCCCCTCAAACCCTGGACCCTAAACCCTAAACCCTATTCTGCCCTTTTGAATTCCTCTGCCCTGAACCTATAGCTTCGCAATGTGGACAGAGGCTATGCAGCATCCGGAGGGCCTTCCATCAAGGATTGCAAGCCCAAAGGACAGCTGCGGCCTTTTGGGGGTGCTCTGGAGATTTTGGAAAATACCTGTAGTCGGTTTAGGGTTTAGGGTTCCATTGCAGTGACTTCTCCTGAAGACCCCGCGCCCTGCGCCCTTCAACCAGGGCCAAACTGCTGTCAAGATCTACCCGGACCCCAAAAGTATGTAGAATACTAGCCATTTGAGGGCTCGAGAACATCCAGGAGGAATCGCTCAGAGCAACAAAAGTATGTAGAATACTAGCCATTTGGAGGCGTTGGGCCATTGTTGTACTTACATTTGGCGGTTTTAGGCAAACCCTAAACCGGGTTTGGAGTTTTGGGTTTACTAGGCCCAAAACACTTACCTCTTTAAGGAACTGGGTATAGAAACCACCATAGGGAAGCCCCCAGAAAGATAGTTTTTCGGCCGCAGGTAGCGTTTACCTCGACGCTCCATAGTAGTTCCGTTTCGTGGTTCATATGGGTGGCTGTCAAAATTAGTGTCCCTTTTTGGGTACCCTAAATATATTAAGTGCCGTAGTATATTAAGGACCCAAAAAGGGACCCTAATTTTGACAACCACCCATATGTAGAATCCTATAAGGTAGCCCCAAAGGTAACCCCACTATGGAGCCTGCGGGTAGCCCGCAACTAGAGCCCTCACCCAGCCGGAGGAGCCTCGGTTCTTGTTAAGGAAGTTTGGGTTAAGGGTTTAGGGTTTTAGGGTTTAGGGTTTTAGAGTTTAGGATTTAGGGTTTTAGGGTTCAGGGTTTAGGGTTTTAGGGCTTTAGGGTTAAGGAAGTTAGTCTGAGTTGCTGTAACCTTTTCAGCTACTATACTACCTATATCATCCAAAGGAAAACCTTTACTACTGTAAGATGGAAGGAATATGTAGGAATCTATTGTGACTAGGGTTTCCGCAGTATGGTAGCTTAAATTAAATGTCGTAACAAGCCAAGAGGAGCCTGGGTAGACGGACCAACGTGGCTGCAGGTGGCGGGGCTTAGGTTTTGATCAGAGGAGCGTGGGAAGTAGGGGTGTGCCCAGAGACTCCGAAACCCTTTCATGTAAGGAATCTCTCGCTTTCATGTATAGGATGTCTTTATTGGGTGTACATGTCAATTAAGCTTTATAAGGCATATTCCTGTATAAGGAGCTTTGGGCAGGGTTCGGGGCTCGAAGACCTGTAGAGCTGGCTGTCAGGCTCCATCTCCACGACGGTTATCCAAGTGCGACGAAACACGAGTACGAGTATATGTTGCCTTGAAAGCCCCACCTGGACCCCAAAAGCATGTAGAATAATTGCCCTTTATAGGTTTTGGGCCACTACTCCTGAGCGTTTAGGCAAACCCTATGCCCTAAACCCTGGATAAACGAAAACCAGGATGAGTGCCCGGCTCAGGCTTAGGGCTGTTGGGATTAAGGGGTGTTTATGTGTGAGTGTCTCGTCTTTGTGTGTATGTGTAGAAAAGGGTTTAGGGTGTTTAGGTTCAGGGCGTAGCTCGCTTGCAGGATTGGGTCTTGACGGTTTCTAAGGGTCATGTACGGAGCTGCAGGGATTCAGGTATTTCGGGATCTACGCCCAGGGGTGGGTTCCTACATTCCCTGCTCCGCACCCTGATAAAAAGGATCCCAAAAGGGACCTTAATTTTGGAGAACTACCCTTATTGTACCCTTATAGAAACCCTATAGAAACCCTTCTAGATCCCTTTAAGGAACTCTAAGAAGGGACCACCCTGCAACCCTAAGCCCTTTATCCTTGAACCCTTCGCAAATCCTCAAACCCTAAACTCTTCAACCCGGGAAATGATCCTGATAAAGGGTTTTTAGGGTTTAGGGGAATTACGTAAGGTCCGTGGGAGCTTAGGGGGTCCTTTTCAGGATAGGGTTTAGGGGTTAGGGGGTTGTTTGGGGATGTGGGAGTTTCCCATAATAGGGGACCCTAATATAGCACCCTAAATCGTAAGATCCTTATTCTAAGGACCCCAAAGTAAGGTACCCCTAATTTTCGGAACCCCCATATCCTAAACCTTAACCTAAAAATCCCTAAACTCAAATCCTAAGCCCTAAGCAACTCAGAGTCCGGGTTTCCCTCCGGGTTTCCCTCTGGATCCTCGTGGGGTAGGGTTTTTCTTGGTGCCGCGTTTCGTGGTTGGGGTCGCTTTATGGTTAGGATCTGTGGTATTAAACAGTAACATAGGGGCCTCAATAATTACCAGTACTATTTTGGGTGGGTTCCTTAGTATAATTATAGTATAATGGGCCCAAACCCTATTCTAATAATCAAGGCCCCTATATGAGGTTGCCTGAAAAGAGGTAGGGTATGACCTTATAGGTACGGATGTGGAAGCTGATGGCTTGAGGACCCAATACATCAATTAAGGAGTGTGCCACACTATCGACCTATAGCGTCTGCTATTACGATTTGCGGTGTATGCCTCACATAACTAGAGCCTTCGAAACCCTGAAGATACTCTAGAAGACCCCATGGATGAAAACCCTCAAGCAACCGAAATGCGGTGTAGATAGTACGAAGCTAGAATAATTACCAATGATGTTCCTTCGGGTAGCCTGCTGTTGTTATGTATGGTGTCGTATATCCCAGCCCGTGTCAAGTTATTCAGGCTTCAAGAATATGGGAGTTTCCGAAAATTAGGGGTACCTTATTTTGGGGTCCTCCTAGGGTTCCTTTCAGGGTTCCTTTAAGGGGATCTATAAGGGCTTAGGGTTTAGGGTACCTTATTTTTGGGTCCTTATTATAAGGGTCCTACTATTTAGGATATACTATATTAGGCTCCCCTCGTTTCGGACCCTCGCAAATCCCCAAACAACCCCCTAACCCCTAAACTCGATCCTTAAAAGGACCCCCTAAGCTCCCGCAGACCTTGCGTAATTCCCTTAAACCCTAAAGATATGAGGATCCCATACGGAAACTCTAAACCCTAAACCCTTTTTTAGAACCCTTATAGATCCCTTTCAGGAACCCTTCAAGGATCCCTTTGAAGGTACCCCTATTTTCGGAAACTCCCATATGTTGGGCTCTCCGGCTGCCGCGCTCAAGGTGCAAATGGGCTTCGCCTGTGTGCACTTGCTCTTCTCCCCGCAACTTTCGCAGCAAGTCAGTTTCTGGTTCACGATTTCTGGTCTAATGTAGGGGTTTCAATAATTACCAAAACTATTTTGGGGAATCCTTACTATAACTATAGTATAATGGGCACCGAAACCCTAATTTATGTCTTCAGACCCCTATATTATGAAACCCTACTATAGATCCCTTAAAATATCCCTTATAGGAACCCTTTAAAGGAAGCCTATTCTAAGTATTAAGGCCCCTATATTAGGCTTAAGGGTTTCAGGGCCCCCGGATTCCAAGAATTAGGGCAGCCAGGGCAGCCAGGGCTTCTTGAAGTTGGGGTTTGCCTTTCCTCTTCTTGGTTATCTTCCAGTGTCATTGCAGGGCCTTATCACTATGCAGAAGCCTCGCCCTTTAGGAGGCCTGAAGCCTAAACCGAGACATACCCCAACAGGGTTAGGTTTCGAACCTTCGCGTAATTGGCACAGGGTGGACTCAGTAGCCGAGTGAGTAGCCTTGAATGCTGTTGCCGTGTGTTTGTTATCCTTCCATAGATAGGAAGGTTTATAGCAGGTTGTTGTGGGTGAGAGTCGGAAGCTCAACTCGGTGTACTGGTATGCAGGCCCCCAGGATCCTTTATATAACGATCCAGGGAAAAAGAGTCCTGTTTTGATTCCCTAAACCCTGAACCCACATCCCTGAGCCGCAATCTCAACTTCGCAACCATCCCAAACCCTAAACCCAAATCGGTGCCTAGGGGAGGACGGAGGGTTGGCGGGGGNGGGGGAGTGCTTTGGCGGGTATTTAGAACGACGGACCCCTTGGACCAAGGTACTTCCAGTCGCGGATTTGGCAGAGAGTGAAGGATAAGCTGACGGAGCGTCAGTTTCAGCTGGAAGGTCCGTTTGCAGCTGTTGTCTTCGAGTTTTCCGAAATTTCAAGCTGCAAACCCGAGATCCTTGATTCCTATGCTCGAACACTTCATAAAATCACAAACCCGAAGCACCATAATCCTGCACGTTGAATTGTCGGAAGGGTCTTGTCATTGTTACATCGGGTTTGGGGAGTAGGAAATTTAGGGTTGAATCGGTGCCCGTGCCATCCGGAGATGTTTAGGGCGATAGGAATGAGACGTTAACGACAATCCTTCACACTATCATTGCACGTTATTTTACCCTTGAAAGCCCGAAAGGCTCAGGGTTTAGGGTTTAGGTTTCCTTCAGACCCCCCTTATAAAGCCCGTATCTGTTCGCTTTCTCAAGCCCCTCCCTGGCGAGGTGGCAACACGGTGCCACAAAAGGCCATCTATGTCCCCTGGATGGTATCAGAATGTCTCAAAACTTTGGAGAGTGAGCCCTTTGCAGGTACCTTACTTTAAACATCATGCTCAGGGTTAACGGTGCTGGTTTAGGGGTTTCCGCCCGGTTTGGGCTTTAGGGTCTGCATGTGGAGCTTGAAGAGTGCTCTTCATTCAGCGCAGCCTGTCCATGCTTCAAAAAATAACAGGTCACTGGTTGCGGCTTGGGTGCTTTAACTTTGCCGGTGGCCCTCTGGTTTATTATGTACAACGAGTGGTGATGATCAACATCCTTCTTCCTGGCTTCACAGCCATAATTACCCTAAGATTCGACATCCTAAGATGACACTTTGGTGTTCGTCGTCGCATGAGAACCGATTAACCTTTATCTATAGCTGTCACGTAGTGGCAGCACGTGACTGAGATCAAAAGCGTTGTTGTTCGATGATGTCTAGCGCTCCAAGTTGCGGGTTTGTCACGCCAAAGCCGTCAAACCTCAACCTCACCACGAGGCCTATGCCAGACCTTGCTTCTTTTCATTGAGGGGGGCTAAATATTGCGTGCGCATAAAACTTACAATTTCTAACCACAAATCACAGTGAACTCGGAATCGGGTACAAGGCTCCAGGTGAAATCAAGCTTGAACCCGAAATTCTCCAAACCTCGAGCTTCCGCCTTCCACAGAACACGCTCTGCACCCGACACCATCAAGCTCTCACCTGGGTGGTTGTGAAAAGTACGGTCCCTTTTTGGGTCCCTATTATAATACGGCACCTATTATTTAGGGTACCCAAAAAGGGACCCTAATATTGACAACCACCCACCTACATCCCACACTGTCACACCCTATACACCCTGAAACCTTGAACCTGACTTAGCAGAGGCTGCGCTTCCCAGACAGATCCCTGCCGCTCAGGAAAGCTTCAAGGAGGTATTCCTCTACGATCTAGGCCTGCTAGGGTTTTAGGGTTCAGGGTGCGCTTTTATGGAATCCGGCACAACGTGGGTTGAGGATCTTGGCTGGCTCTAACTCCAAAGCCCTAAACTCCTGAATCCTGATCCTTTTCTGAGCTGCCTACTGCACCCTGAGACTCTCCAGCATGTAGGAAGCCTGAGTAAAAAATACTATTCCCTACCTTAACCCTGAAGAACCTACCTTCTTAGGGTTCCTTATTCTGATTTCCTTATATAAGTCCTTAAAAAGGTAGGTTCTTCAGGGTTAAGGTAGGGCTTAGGCCTTGGGGTTCAGGGGTTGGGGCTTGGGGCTGGCAGGTGTGCTGCTCTATGCGGTGATCCTTTGCGCATCTCTTGCGGAAAGCTCAGCTCGGCCAGGGTTTCGGGCTGGGGCATCATCTTACAGTAGGGTTTAGGGTTTAGGGTTTAGGGCTCGGCCGGACACCCTAAGCTGCGAATCTCGAACCCCAAACCCAACTCCCGAGCTTGAACTGTCCCTCATCCTGCGACATCCCAAAACCCTTGAGCTCAAATCCTGAAATCTCAGACCCTACAGCCTACACCCCAAACCCTACGGTAAACCCTAAACCCTAAAAAAGAAAGCCCTCAAGCTAAAATCCTAAGCCCCTATACCTATACATAGTGTCCATTGTAGTTCCTTTTTTTGGTTTAACCAATTGTGTATTAAGGTTCTATGATAAGGTATCCCCGAAAAAGGAACTACAATTAAACCCTAAACCCTAAACCCCTAAACCCTAAACCCCTAAACCCATAAACCTAGCCCTCAAGCTAAAATCCTAAGCCCCTAAACCCTAAACCCCTAAACCCTAAACTAAACCTTTAAATCCTAAACCCTGGATTAACCCTAAACCCCTAAATCCCAAGCTCCTGCGCCCCTTAACCCCGGATTAACCCTATAGCAGAAGCCAGAAAGTTGGAACATCATTCTCCTCATGCCCTTAAGGTAAAGTATAGGGAATCCCAGCATGAATCATCCTAAATCTATGTTCCAACTTTCTGGGGTTCACTGTAAACCCCAAGCTCCTAAGCCTCGAAACCTCTTAGGCCTGGAGTTGGCAGGGCACTGAGTACCGCATCTGCAGCGAGGACCTGACTTCCGGATTAGCGCTCGTGAGCTTTTTCAGGGATCCATAAGGGCTCCTTAAAGGGTTTACTGTAGCTCGTGAGTTTCCTCAGGGAATTGGTTTCAGGGTTATTGGGTTTGGTGGGCTTAGGGTTTGGTTAGGGTTCAGGGTGCAAGGGTTGTTCAAGCAGGTAGGGCTTTGCAGGTGCAAGGGATTTGGTGGATTTAAGTGTCAGGACCTTCGGTTGGAGGGTTGGGGTGCAGGTTTCATGGTTTCTGGCCATGGGGGTTGGGGGTTGTGACCCCTGAACCTGTGTGACATAAAACATGCCGGCCTAAACTGCGAGGAAGTCTACGGCTACATCTCGGCGGCTTCTTCGGTTGGTATCAGCTTCTTCTGGATAGCTGTACCATGGCTCCTGTTAGGGCACCTCTTTTGCTTGAGGCTTTGGCAATTGAGTCGCAGGATATTGATGTTTCGGGTCAGTTGAGGTGGCAATCTGTGTTTCGGACTGTGGGGATTCAAGATGGGCGCTTGGCATTGATTGTTGCTCGGTTCACCCGCTGCGTTAGCTGATTTAACTGCACATACAGTTTATTGAATGGGGTTCCCCTGATCTTGCAAGTTATAAGTTGACAGGGAGATTCTTTCTTGCAGGTCCCTGTCCCTATACGTCTGGTGGCTCCGGGCAAAGGACACTTTAAAACAATCATGACATTCCCCAAAAGTTCCCACCAACAACTCTATGCAATAGATCATAGCCACTCGGCCCTAAACCCCTAAACCTCCCCAGGGCAAAGCTGTCTGCCCTTGTTCCGCTCTCCGAGCATTTCTGAAATGCTCCGTAAACACGCCCAAAGAAGTAGGGTTCAGGGTGGTCTGTGGCCTTAGCAGTGACCGAAAGCCCAGGTGATCTACAACTTCTGCTACTACTACTGCGGCTGCTGCGCAAGCTCTGTGCAACTGTCCAACCCGAACGCGCTGGAGTGATCCCAGAGAGCCAGTTAACCTTACAATGACATAAACCGGGTAGACCTCGAGTTCGTAGAGTAGGTTACCTTTAACCTTCGTGGGGTACTAGACTCGCTCTTTGCACCAACAGTTTAACCTTTCGTTCCCCTGGCATACTGAACAAGAATTCAACCAATGGCAAGGAATATACTTTATAAAATACTTAGAGAGTCCCTTAACGTGATGTGTTCCAAGCTTTAATGTAGCGTCCCCAAGCCCTAGACCCTAAACTCTAAACCCTCAACCAGGGCCGGTAAATAAAAACGAAAAAACTCTGAACCCTAAACCCCGAGGCGGAATTCAAGGGGTATTGTGCCTGGCCTTTGGTTTGGAGTTGAGGGATTGCGAGGTTTCTACAAAGGTTCGAAAGGGTTTTAGGATGCTCAGAAGAATTGGGTTTAGAGTTCGGAGGTCAGGGTTTCGGGTTTGACGATTTGGCGGGAGAGCTCAGGGTTTGGAAATTAAAGAACATAAGAGTCCCCTCAAGTAACCGTCGTACGCTGAACGGAGCCTTAAGGAGGGTATCAGAGGTATATTTTCCGTTTGAAGGTACCCTGATTACTCGATGGACTTTGAGCGGTCTGTGTACATATGTCTGTCTGTACTTAGGTATGTCTGCGTGTAAGCATGTATGTGCCTGTAACCTGTGTCTGTGCGTGTATGCGTATGCATTTGTAATTGTTTGTATACGCATATTTGTTTTGCCTGTGCATGTGTTGATATGCATGCATAACCCTAAGCACGTCATCCAAAAATCCTGAACGCCAAGTTTCGTAAACACTGAAGCCACAATTCCATAAGCTCACAGCCATCTGCCTGAACCTTCTAGAACTGTCGTAGTCTACATAAGCGTCGTCCGCTGTTGATAGATACCAGGCGTGGGCGTAGGACGTGGTGACTGGCCGAAGCGCCGGTGACGCCGAGCTTTACCGGTGTGGCTGCATCTCTGAAAGGAGCAACCTGAGGTATGGATTTCAATTCCCGGGTTTTCTTACCCTAAACCCTAAGGCTCTAAGGACTCATATTTTGAGGCTTTTAGGCCTAAAGACCATATTATGTAAGGCTTTGGAGCCATTTTGAGCCTTAGGGTTAGGGATTGAGTGTCTTGGGCACACGTGCAAGGAATTCTTCCTGGGCATAAAGCCTATTCCAAGTCCGGCCGCTGGGCCATTTTGCACCGTACGCTTCCATGACTCAGAGGCCTTGGTAACGGCTAAGTACACCCACGGCCTCATGAGACCTAACGGTTTAGGGTTTAGAGTTTAGCGCATTAATAAGTATATTTGGGCTCCAGAGGTGTATTTTGGCCCCGGGCTTTCTGGATTCTCGATACTTTATGGCTCTATGAGAGGCACCATGAACACACACACACACACACACGCGGTGAGCTTGAGCCCTGGGTGTTCTACTTGTCTGAACTGAACGACCCTCTGAAGGGTTACATAATTTAAAAGGGCCTATTTTACGGCCCAAATCTACAAGGGTTCTGCTCTAAAGATCTCACATGCCCAGAGACTCCAATATCCCTTAATTAAGGAATATGCTTTAAATCATATTAAGGATCCTACTATAGTTTAATGTGTACTCCTTAATTAAGGGATATTGGAGTCTCTGGGTGGTTCAGGGATGTTCAGGGGTTGAGGTTCCGGGTGTCGGCTTTTGCACCACGAGAAGCAGCTCCGCCTGTGACGATAGAAGTCCCATAGACCGCGACCACGACGACGAAAAGGAGGAGGTTACCCAAGGGCTCCATAGTAGTTCCTTTTTGGGATTACCTTATAGGATTCTAAATATGAACCCCCCAAAGGAACCACTATGGAGCCTATGGGTGAGCCTTAAAAGCTTGGCAGGGGGGGAGCTGCTAAACCCCTCCAATGCATGTTAGGGTTTAGATTTCAGGCTTAGGGCTCATGATAGATTTGTCCGTCAGCCGCATCTGCTCGCTATCTGGACTTGAGACTCCACCCCCTGAGAAATTTGGAATCGCCTGCTAGATTAGCATGACCCTCCTCTCTACTACATCCCATATGGGAGTTTCCGGAAATTAGGGCTTATTTTGGTGTCCTTAGAGTAAGGATCCTACTATTTAGGGTATAATATTAGGGTCCCGAAATTTTCGGAAATTCCCCAAACCCTAAACCCCAAAGCCTTTATAGAACCCTTATAGATCCCTTTAAGGAACCCTTTAAGGAACCCTAGGGTCCCCTGTTTTCGGAAACTCCCATATTCCACTACCCTGCTGCATCCACAGCACCAGAAGTGCCGAACCCTGAGCCGAGTCTGTGTTGAACCTGTCTGAGGGTGTGGGTTTAGGGCTTAGGGTTTAGGGGTTTAGGGTTCAGGGTGCAGGGGTTTAGGGTTTAGGGTTTAGGGTGTAGGGGTTCAGGGTTTAAGGTTTAGGGTCGGTTTTTGTATGCTGTTAGAAAATGAATCTACCATTCAGTGTTCTCTACAAACGGAGAAACCGAAAACCCAACCCTAACCACCATGAACCCACAGCCCTGACCTACAAAAAGCCCCCTCCCCCTCCCCCTCCCCCATTAGGGTTTAGGGATGAGGGTTTAGGGTTTAGGGTTCTTGCTGAACCTCCAAACTGCTATAACCCAGACTCAAGGCGTTTCCCTTGCGCCGCCATCCCAGCATCAATAACGTGGTTTTGTCTGTCCTTCCAGGGCCCCGATAAACAAGTAGATTCTGCCAGACTATGGCAACGAAAGGACATTGGGCTCTCCGAGAAGACCTACACCGCCACGCACCTGATAAAGCCGTATATGAAAGAAACGTTCAAACAGCGATTTTTGCCATTCCTATCCCCAGAAGCCCCAAACCCTTAATCCCAAGCCCTATCCATCAACAGCCCAAACCCTAAATCTTGAACCCTATTCACCAAAATCCAGGCCCCAAGTCCTAAACCCTATCCCTATTGCCTATCCACGAAAGCCTAAACCCAAAAAATCCTAAAAAGCCTATCCACAACAGCCGGAACCCTCAACCCAACCCTATCCGCAACAATCCTAGAAATCCTTTGAACCTATGCACAAAAGCCCTAGCCCTAGATTCTAAAGCCTATCCACAGAAGCCCAAACCATAAATCCTAAAGCCTGTCCACAGAAACCCAAGGTCCGGAGAGTGGTTCTTTGAAAGTGGGCCTGGAGGTCCCTGCCAGCCGGGTGTACCGCTTAAGGCTTCAGGGTTCACTAGAGTAGTTGTCAAAAATATGGCACCCTTTTTGCGTACCTATTATCGTACGGCACCTATTATTTAGGGTACCCAAAACGGGACCATAATTTTGACAACCACCCATTCTCAATTCTAGGGCATCTCTTAAGTTGCACAGACATGTAGGTAGGATGGTGTAGGCCTTCCAGGCGATGGAAGCTTCGAGAGCCGGTTCGGGATGTTAGGGTTTAGGGTCTAGGGTTTAGGGTTTAGGGTTTAGAGTTTAGGGTTTAGGGTTTAGGGTTTAGAGTTTAGGGTCTAGAATTCAGGGTTTTGGGTTTAGGGAGGGCGTAGGCGACAACAGCCACAAAACCGGATCCCCAGGCCTCCCTGGAACCCCAAACCCGGAACCCTTTCTCCTAAAAGCACTGGTTTGTAGCCTGAAATCTGAATGTAACCCCCAACCACCTGAACCGAACAGTTAGACCTATCTATAGTCTCCATTGTAGTTCCTTTTTGGGGGTTACCGACTAAACGTAAAATCCCATTGAAGTCTTACGAAGACGGGTCCTGCAATGCTTTCGAGGGTTGTTCGCTGGGTCTGTACGGGCTTGGGGATTTTAGCAACAGTTCCCCGGTAGAGTCGATAACATCTACATACACTGACCCTTACGTATGTATGTACGTATGTATGTATGTATGTATGTATGTATGTATGCATGTATGTATGTATGGTACAAATATACACTTAGATATGCCCATAACTTTAAATATAGTTATGAATATGTATATGTATATGTGTATGTGTAGGTGTAGGTGTATGTGTATGTATGTATGTATGTATATATATATATATATATTAACCGTATTTTCTGAAGCCTGTGCTACTCAGTAGTCTCGGTGCGTGCAAGCTTGTTGAAGGTCCAATGTTGAGGGTGTAAACAGAGCCCCAAACTCGAGGCCTAGACCATGTTAGCCATCCCAAAGGGTCCCAGGTACTGTTATGGGAGATACTCCCCCAAATCATAATAGTAAGTCCTAAAGTAGAAACCCTACATCCGTGCTTTGAACCCTCTGGGGATTGCAAACTTCGACCGAACCCGGCTATGGAAGTTTCGAACCTCATCTGTCGAAATTTCAGAGTTCAACGGTTGGTCCATAAACCGTAAACCCTAAACGCTAAACCCAAAATCCTAAGCCGGGCGCCAGGATGGGGACCCCGCCGTTACATCTGTGCCATCAGGTACCTTGGCTCAGACAGACACCCGGTCACTGGAGCCCTCCAAACTTAAGGTGTATAGTATGGTGTGATATATGGTATAGTATGGTAAAGTAGTGTAGAGTACAGTACGTATGGTGTAAGGTTAGAGGCTTTGCTTGCCGTTACATTTTCGGCGCCCAGTCCCGATCTAAAAGTCTTCTTGCCCTGCAGCATGCCCTGACCTACTCTGAAAGCCTTACCACTTTCCCTTAAATCCCAAACCCAAATTTACAAACCCGTTACGGTCCTACTCAAAATCAAATCCTAAGAACCTGAAGGTCCTCTCCAGGACGACCTGCGGGAGGGGCCAGCCTTCGCACGCTGCCGGGCGGCAACAGGGTTTAGGGTTTAGGAGCGGGATTTTCGAGGGTTTTGGGCCGCAAGCCGCACGAGACAAGGGTTTACTTACTGGGTGTAGTGAAGTCAGTTCTTTTATATAGATTTCTGTAAGGGGTTTTGGTGAGTGTATATTGTGGCTCTTAGGAAGACTAGTTCATTCAGGCATATACAGGAACAGTTGCCAGTTCCACTTGCAATGTCTGGTATGCGCATTTTGTCTAAACATGTCTAAACCATCACGCGGCAGAGATCAAGGAGCAAAGCCCAAAACTGCCAAGAAACAGGCTCTGCCACGAATGCTCGGCCTCCACAAGGCCCAGAAGACTTGCATCAACTTGCCTTTGGTTAGTAGGGAATGGAAGAATGGTAGTAATAGTAGTTATAATTGTACCCCATTCCTCCATTCCCTACTAACCAAAGGTAGGTCAATGACTCTTTCGTGCAAGGAGCTCTCACAGGGGGTTCTCATCGAAGTGCAGACGAGGCGACTCGGCAGCTTTCGGAGATTAACCGGAAACCGTTAACCCTTGGACCCAAACCCTAAACCCTAAACCTAAGCCCTGAACCAATATTATAAACCTTATAAACCTTACCTATAGTTTCCATTGTAGTTCCTTTTTGGGGTTACCTTATAGGATCCTAGATGTATAATTGGTTTAACCAAGAAAAGGAACTACAATGGAGACTATAGGTAATGTAGGGGCCTTAATAATTACCACTGTTGTGGGGGCTCCTTATTGTAATTATAGTATAAGGTTCATATAAAGAATCCTATAAGGTAATCCCAAAAGGGGCCTATGGGTATGCACCCGACAGCCAACGGCAGGGATCCGAGGACTCGGTCCTGTCTCCCAGGGAGCTGCAGCACCATCAGGCCAGGAGTAATGTTTGTTTTTTTGCATATATGTATATATACGGTGTTTATAAACAATGCTGGTATCCTCAGTCTATTTGGCTGTAAGGTGATGAGGATAATGCCGCTCGAAGGGTTTGGATTCGGTTTGGATTGTTTGTTTCCACTTCCGGCATTTAGCATTGAGGGGGGGGGGTGCGCGGTGTTGCAGTCAGGTGTAGGGTTATGAGTTTGGGGGTTGGGGTTCAGAGATACATGAGTGCAAGCAAGACAATCAGGGGTTTGGTGTTGTGCGTAACTGTCCTTTTCATGCCCTAAACCCCTAAACCCTAAACCTGAATATGCCGACCCGTGCCACTCAGTCCATTCTTCTGGCCTGACCGTGCACGACAATCTATATAGATTCCTCGGTACCCCGATAGCCATGGTTCACTATCATTGTTGTTCTTCTTCTCCTTAGTATTATTTTTGGTTATGATTCGTGTTATTATTATCATCATTAGTACTCGTATCGCATTGTTCTTACTATTGTTATTATCGCTATGATTAAATAGTTTATCACTACTATTAAATGTATTTATGTATTTATGTTTCACATATGTGCAAACACATGCGTGTGTACATATATTTTAACATATATATATATATATATGCAGTATACCGTAAACAACATCACCGAGCCTTCTAGATGGGTGGATAGATAGACAGACGACAGTCAGACAGACATATAGATAGATACATCGACAAAGAGACAGACAGATAGATAGATATGGTGGGAAAGGCGGATAGTCGGATAGAGGCAAACAGAAGGAGAGTCATCGTAGCACGTCTGAGATCAGTATACTATAAGTTCCAAAACCTAGAACCTTGACACTCTCGGGCTTGTCAGGAAGCGCTGCTTGCCCGCAGTGCCAAGTTCAAGGAACAGCTGGCAGAGGAGGAAACCTGACAACAAGGTTTTGGTGTAGTTGATAGACTTATTATGTGGGGGCTAGAGGTGGGTAATCTTAGTAGCTATTCCTAGGCCGATGTTAGGATCTGCTGGTCGTATGGGTCAGGAATTATGCGGAGATATGGGGCTTGGGGTTCTAAGGTCATGTGGCTTCTAGGTTGTAGTACATCAGGCTCTGGGATTTTTTTGGTTTAAAACTGTAGAGATTGATGGATTCGAGACTTTCAGTGCTTTTTCACTGCTGGTCGTCATAGGCATCAATGCATCCAAGATCATGGCGTAAAGCTGTGCAAGAGGCTTTGGAGAGACTTGGTTCGTGTGGCGTGTCGGTGCTGTGTCGAGCCGTCTCCACTTGAAGGATCAGGGGACAGTGAACGGCATGAGAAGTACTCTAGTTAATGAGGGCTATAGCAATTTCAAGTGCAGTGCCCAGACTTTAGCTTCCTAAGCCCCTCAAACCCTTAAAAAATGAAACACCTTGCGTCACCAAGGGATTTATAAAGGTCTAGGGCTCCACTTGCCCAAACAAAGTAGTATAGGGGCTTAAATAATTACCAACCCCGTCCCTTAGGGCTCCTCCTCATATTTATCCTCATGTCTAGCATAATTTATCAGACCCGAGTAACCCTTTCCATCTTTCTCTATACCCATTAAGGCCCCTATATTGGTAGGTCAGTAACCACATGATTACGCAACCTACCCACAGGCTCCATAGTAGTTCCTTTTTGGGGTTCATATCTAGAATCCTATAAGGTAATCCCAAAAAGGAACTACTACTGTTGATGGACAAAATCCGGCATGACCCTAAGGACCCTAAACTATGGGAATTATGGTATATTCCTGAAAATGGGTAATGCAGGATTTTGTCCATCAGCCGTATGGAGCCTATGGGTAGTAGCTGATTGCGGAGACCTAGGGAGCGATGGCAGCCTTGCCCTCAACCACGAAACCCTACATGATGCAGACGGAAAAGCAGCTCAAGAAAAAGATCACCCTAAACCCTACCAACCCCAACCCTACCCTGAACCCTACCTTAACCTACCAAACCTACTTTTTGTATTGTCCCGATAAATTCCATATTCGGGTTTGGTAGTAGGGTTTGGTAGTTTAAGGTAAACCCTATGATGCCAGCAGCTCTACAGGAGGCGTTGCGGAAGCGCCTGGAGGCCTTGCAAAAGAAGGCGGCAGAAGCAAAGCCAGAGGAGACCCCCTGGCTTCGGACTTTTTTGGGGGGCATGGCTTCTCGGTTTAGCAAAGTTTAGGGTTTAGGAAAGTTTAGAGTTTGAGGTTTCGGACGTTTTTGGAGGCAGCCTGGATGGGGGCTTAGGGTTTAGGGTTTCGGGATTGCGGTTGAGGAGTTAGTAGGGCTTTCGGAATGTCGCTTGGAGTTTAGATTAGGGCGCTGGTCTAGAATTCGGAATTTCGATGTGTGTTCTTGCCGTGGTGCTGTCTTCTTCCCAGACTGTATGGTTGAGGGTGTACCCTATCCTACCAAAACCTACTTTTTTGTGGGTTCTTATTATAAACCCTAATGTAGATTTTATAGGGACCCTACAAAAAAGTAGGTTTTGGAGGGTTGAGGTAGTCACCCAATCCGTGAGCCTTGATCCTGATGCCTAGGCCGCCCATTTCCCAGAAGCTGAACCCTAAGGCTCAAAATAGCCCAAAAGCCTTATATAGTATGGTCTTTGGGCCCAAAAGCCTTAATATATGAGTCCTTAGAGCCTTAGGGTAACGTAATATAGGGGCCTTAATAATTAGAATAGGGTTTTGGGGCCCATTATACTATAATTATAACAAGGAGCCCCAAAATAGTATTGTTAATTTTTAGGGGCCCCTATACCATAGAATCCTAGAACACTACCATAGATCCCTTATAGTAACCCTTGTAGACCCTTTTGTAAGAATCCTTGAAAGGAACCCTATAAGGCCCCTATATGAGCAGGCTCCAGATAACACCAGAAAAGACTGCACCAGGAGCCCAAGGACAGCGAGAGCAGCAAGAGCGAGAATGTTCCGACGATCAGCAAGGACGCCTGTACTATAGGGGCCCCTAATAATGAGCTATACTATTTTGGGGGGTTCCTTGTTATAACCATAGTATAGTATAGTGTACCCCAAAACCCTATTCTAAATATTACTAGGCCCCTATATCATCGCTAGTTTAGGGCTCAGGTCTTCGTCGAAAGTCCATCAGTTCGAGGTGTTGAGGTTCCGAGTTCAGGCTTCATGCAAAACATAGGGCACTGGTAGTAGGGTTTGCGTTCGGGGGCGTATAATCTTTTGTGCGGGGCTTATATAGGTGTTAGGCTCTATGAGTCTATGATGTGTATATATCTGTATATATATATATAGATAGGGTCTAGGGCTCTGCTTTCAAGACGCGGCAAGGAGAAACCCAAGGACATGCCCCAAACCTAACCCTAAACCCTCACCCGCTAAACCTTCAACCTTACACCCTCAAGCAAGGAGAAGCCCAAAGACAAGGAGAAGGAGAACGAGCCCATCAGCCCGAAGACGCTCTCCGAGGCTTGGGGTGGGGTAGGCCTTTTGTGGAAGCGTGAATGATCAGCATGGGCTAACAACTTTAAGGGTTTATGGATGTTTAGGGTTTAGGGTAGTAGCACACTAGCACACTACATTAGACTATTCTATACTATACCCCCCAACCTATTGCTATTCGGGTTTCGGTTGGCCGAAAGCTCCCGGGCTTTTCCCACACGCCCATATATACCAATCAAGCTTCGAACGGGGTTGGAAACGGTGTCCCAGAACCATGCACCCGAAACCAAACCTGTATCCCTAAGCCTAGCAGCCACAGATAAAGTATGTAACATGCATATGATAGCAATGTGATTCTAAACAAGCCCTAAACCCTCAAACCCTCAAGCTATCAAGCCTTAAATCCTAAACCCCACATCCCCAAACCCTAAACTCCTTAGCCTTAAACCCTCAACCCTAAACCGAAACCCTGAAACCCTGAACCCCTAAGCCTTAAATCCTAAACCCTAAACACCTTAAATCCTAAACCCAAATTCCTGGGCTTTGGAATACCATACTTTAATACTTTTTTCTTAAAGAAACCCTTATGAAATAAAAGTTTATACTTTTTTCTCCCTGGTTACTTAAAAGCCCAAATTCTCAACCCTCAATCTCCCCCCCCCCACCGTCGAAACAAGAACTGGGGTCGTGTTAGGGAATTAATTTAGTTTAAGTTAAGTTACCATCATAGGGACCTACAGTTAGTACTATGGTTTCCTTATTATGGTCATTTAAACTGAATCCTAGTTTCCTTATTATGGTAATTTTCTAATAAGTCCCTTAACAAGAACCCACTTAATTAGCCCTACACCCTAAATCCCTTAAAGAACCCTCATCGAACCCCTAAAAGAACCCCTAAAGGAATCCTAAGGAGCATTCAGAGGCCTCGCCGACGTCTCCATCGCCGACCTCGCCGGGCAAAGGCAAAGGCAAAGCCCCGGGAAAAGCTCCGCCTCCAAAAAAAGGCCGGGGAATCCCTTTAAAGGAACCCCAAACCCTAAACCCTAAACTCCTATAGAACCCTTATATAGATCCTTTTAAGGAGCCCTGATGGATCCCTTTAAAGGCACCCAAACCCTAAACCCCTCATGAGGGCCCCGAAGTTTTTGGGGTCGCTGGGGTTGCGGGTTTCGGTCTGGACTGCGGGTTTAGGGGTCCAGGGTTTAGGGTTTGGGGTTTACGTAAGGCTTAGGGTGTAGAGGGTTGGGGGTTTTAGGGCTGTAGGGGCCTTCATAACCAGAATAGGGTTCCGGTTTAGTAATATAGGCTATATAGAATAGGGTTCTTTTAAAGGGATCCTTAAAGGAGTCTAGAAGGGACCTATAGTAGGGTTCTATACAATATAGGGGCCTTAACCATTAGAATAGGGTTGTGGCGCCCATTATAACAATTATAATAATGAACACACAAAATAGATTGGTAACTCTGTGCCCCTATATTAAGTAAGGTTTAGGGTGTAGAGGGTTGGGGGTTTAGGGTTTGGTTTAGGGTGTAAAGGTGTTGAGGGGTTTAGGGTTTATTTGTTTATCGTGTCCATCTTGTGTGCCTCCAGCCTGGCAGGCACGGCTAAACTATGCAAGGCCAACAGTCCCGAAATGCAGAAAGACCCAAAACCCGGAATTTGCCGAAAACTGGTGCGATCGGATTGCCACAGGCCCCTGCACACTGCACCCGCTCCAACTTCCAAACACTCAAACCTAAACCAGAAGACCTTAAGCCCGAAATCCTGAAGCCAACACCCGCAGCGCCTGGGCCTGCATGTGCGAGGCAAGGGCAAGGGCCCCGACATGGACTCCGCCCTTCAGCCCCGGATGCCGGAGGCATCCGGGACTTCGGGGTACAATAGGAACCTCATGCAAAAAGCGAATGTTTTTAGGGTTCTTCATTAGAATCCTGATATTTCGGGGGTTATAGGACCAGGGCTTCTTAATCATCCTACCTTATCAGGGCTTATAGCGCTAGGGATGTGTAGGGTTTAGGGTTTAGGGGTTTTGGGTTTAGGGTTTAGGGGTTTAGGGTTTAGGGGTTTAGGAGTGTAGGGTTCAGGGTGCCAGGAGTGGGCAGTGGTTTTGGCCCTTCTGTGTGGAACCCTATGGCTAGCCTTATGAGCCTATTGCCTCTGACCATGCGGGCCTGCAGTCTCAAAGCCCTGTTCTACCATAATATAATAGCCCTTTATAAGATTTGGGCCATTATTTAACCTACTTTTGGGGGTTCAGGTGCTGTTCTGATTGCCAAGGTCCCCCACATTTACTGAAACCCTTGCAGTAACCCTTGTAGAACCCTGGAGCGAACTTTGAATGATGGGCCCTCTACTATAGGAGCCTTATACTATACTATTTTGGGGGGTTCATTTCTCTACTATAGGGGCCTTAGTAATTGCCTATACTTTTTTTTTTTTTTCGGGGGGGGGGTCATTATCATAATTATAGTATGATATCTGTACCCCAAAACCCTATTCTAATTGTTAAGGCCCCTAATATAGAACACTACTATAAATCCCCTATAGACCCCAAAGGACCCCTTAAAGGAACCCTATTCTAATTATTGAGGCCCCTACGTTACTGTGTCCCGCGTTACTGGGCGCTGCGATCTGAGAGGTGAAGCCACGCAAGGCGATGAAGAAGTTGTACTGGAGCCCTGACTTATAGCACAGAATTAGGGTTTAGGGTTTAGAGGGACTTTGCTAGGTTCCCCAGTAGTACCCTTTTACCCTTTTTCTTTTTGGGTTCCCTTATTAAAACCGAATAGTAGGAAAAAGGGTACCCTTATTATTAAGGGGCTACTGGGGAACCTAGCAGGGGACTTGTGCAGATTGTGGCTTGGGCTCAGGGTTTAGGATTTCAGTGTTTAGGGTTATAGGCATCGGGTTTTGGATTGTAGGGTTTAGGAGGGTTTGGGATTCCCCGACTGGGTGGTGTACACGGTTATCAGTGGGAGAGGTCGGTTCAGGGCTTAGGGCTTATATGCTGTTGCGTGGAAGTTCAAGTCCCACAACTGACCTGCGCCAAGCTCTATATTGGCATTAAGCCCTGGCCTTAGGCCCTACACCTAAACTCTAAGACTCTAAGCCGCAGACACCCTTCGAGACCACATCTCAGGCAGTAGCTTCAGGAAGCTTTGTCCCTGCAGCCGGAAGCTCTATGAATCCTGCAGAGCCTCCCCAACATTTTCTGTTTGTGTTTCGGGCTTAGGATGGTTTAGGGGTTTAGAGGTTTACCTAGACCCTGAAGAACCTATACCTTGTTAAGGACCTATACAGAGAAATCATGATAGGGAACCCAAAACAGGTAGGCTCTTTAGGGTCCAGGTAGGGCCTGGCTCCCAAAATTTCGTAAGTAACCCTAAACCCTAAACCCTAAACTCTCAAGCGAAAATACGCCAACAAAAATTTTTTGGCACGGCGGCCTAATGCTAAACGCCAGCTCGGAGCCTCAGATCCGAGTTTCTAGATCCGAAGGCCCAGGGCCACCTTTGGAACGGGTATAGGGAGTCCCAGAAAGTTGGAACATGGGTTTAGGAGGATTGGTGCTGGATTTCCCTTCTCTTTTGTATAAGGGACTTAGGATCCTGATGTTCCAACTTTCTAGAGTTTACTGTAAGGGGTTTAGGGTTTAGGGGCTAGGGCCAGGGTTTAGGGTTTAGGGTTTAGGGGGGTGAAGCATTGCAAGGAACCCTCTCAAGCTGGGGAACGGCTTTTCTTCCACCGTTGCTCGGAAAAATTGCATAATCTGTGTCAAGGTTCGGGTTGAGCTTCGCACTGGTTTATGCAAGGTTGAAGTCTTGGAGTTTCGTGGTTGCCCCATGTTTTTCACCAAGCCTCAGTTGTGTTGTTTTTGTAAGTTCAGTGCTTTGCCCGCGTGGTGTCCTTCGCGTGGGATTCTTACCCTAAACCCTAAACCCTATAAACCCTAAACCCTAAATTCTAAAACCCTAAGCCCTGAAACTCTAAAACCCTAAACCCTAAACCCTAAAACCCTAAACCCTACGCTAGGTCAGCCAAGCCAAGAACGACCTTTGAGGGTCTGGGTCTACAGGTTCGGCTTTAGACTTTACCTGGACCCTATAAAACCTTCCTTCTTGGGGTTCCCTATTCTGATTTCCTCATATAAGTCCTAAAAAAAGGTTATTTGGGGTTAAGGTAGGGCTTGGGGTTTAGGGTTTAGATTTCATGGACAACTCCTTCGGGAACCGGGTAAGTTATTGGTATCAGCCGTTATAGTCACCCGCAAGTACAGGAGCCCACAACACTGTACAGTAGAACTCCCTGTGCACCCACCCTTAGAGAAAGATACCCAAGCCTTAAACCCTAAGTAAACACCTAAGCCCTAAACCCCTAAAGCCCAAAACCCTAGGCCCCAAACCCTTAGCGCCCAATCCACTAAAGCCCAAAGCTCTTTCAACCCTGGAGCTCGAACAAAACAAATTAAACCCTAAGCCTTATAGAGCTCAAAACCCTCAACCCTTTAGTCAACCCTTTAGCCCTTAACCCTCAACCCCGAACCTCAGAATCCTAAACCCCTTAAACCCCTACAGCCCAAAACCTTGAACCCCGTTTTGACGCCAAGATCCTTTAAAGGATCTCTTAAAGGACCTTTTCAACCTCAAACCCCAAGCCCTAACCCCCCCCCCCCTTCTGAAACCCCGAAGAATCTAAGGTTAGAAGTATGGGCCCTTAGCCCTTTGAAGGGACTGAAAAGGGTACAAATCGGGTATGTATTAGGTATATTAGGATCCCAGGGTTAAGAGCCCATACTAGGGGCCCATGGTTCCATCCGAAGCCTCCGAGGTGTGGGACTTCGCAGCCCAGCGCTTCGAGCAGGGAGGCTCCTTCTTCGATATGGATCCTCGGCCTTTTTAGGGATCCTTTTGGGGGCGGTTTAGGGTTTAGGGGTTAGGGTCTAGGGTGGGGGTTTAGGGGTCCTTTAAGGGTTGAAGATTTAGATCCCTTTGGGGGTTTAGGGGTCCTTTAAGGGGTGAGGGCTTAGAGGCCTTTTCGGGATCCTTTTGGGGGTTGAGGGTTGATGGGGTTTAGGGCTGAAGGGATCCTTTTGGGGGAGGTTCAAAAAGTGACCCTCAATTAAGGGCACCAAGGGTTTGGGGCTCGTAGGATTCAAGAGTATAGGCTTCACGGGTTGAGCTCCTTCTTCGATATGGGGTTTCCGAAAGTAGGGGGTACCTTATTCCGGGGTCACTATTTAGGGTACTATACTAGGGTCCCCTATTTTCGGAAACTCCCATATGGATCTTCGGCCTTTAAGGGAACCGATAATTATTATAAGGGTGCCAAAGGGTGTTCCTTTGGGAGTTGGGGGTTTCTGGTTTAGCTACGAGGGTTTTGGGCTTTAGCATGCTGGGTCCCCTCAGTTGTACCTTGTGACACCTTGTGTCTGTGGCTTCGCCGTTATGCAGGTTTTGCACTTTAGGGTTTTATGGGTTAAACCCCTAACACAACTAAACCATAAACCCTAGCTAAGCCCTATAAGCCTATAAGTCCTAATCCCCCGTGCTTTAAGGCTTTGAGGGGGCTCTTGTACCCGAAAGCCCAAACCCGCAACCCTAAACCCCTAAAGCCCCAAACCCCTAAACCCCTAAAACCCTAAGCCCCTAAACCCCTAAAACCCTAAACCCCTAAACCCCTAAAGCCCTAAACCCCTAAACCCCTAAACCCCTAAAACCCTAAAACCCTAAACCCCTAAAGCCCTAAACCCCAAAACCCCTAAAGCCCTAAACCCTGTGTTGGAGAGAGCTAAGGATGAGCTGGAGGACAACTTCGCCGAGGCCTGGCTGAGGGGCCCTACAAGGTTATGAGGTTACAGGGTATCAGTTATAGTTTGTGAGGGACATGTATTTCTATATATATAATAATAATAATAATAATAACAATATAATATAATATAATATAATATAGTATAATATATTAATATATATATATATTAAGGTTATAAGGTTGTAGGGTTTATAAGGTTTATTAGAGGGTAATCTGAGTAGCTGAGTAGGTAGCCATTAACCTTTTGGGTATAACCTTCTTTGGGCTAGGGTACTCAGCCCCTAGACTACAAGGGCTCTAGATGGGTATTTAGGCTTTCAGGGTTGGGGCTTAAGGGCTTTAAAGGGTTCTAGATGTATAAGGGCTCTAGATGGGCATTTAGGCTTTGGGGTTTAGGGCTTTCCAGGGTTCTAGATATATGAGGAGTCTAGATGGGTATGTTGGCTTTAGGGTTTAGGATTATAAAAGGCTCTAGATGGGTATTTGGGCTTTATAAGGGTTTATGGCTTATGAGGGTTCTGGATGGTTATTCAGGCTTTAGGCTTTAGGGTTAAGCGTGTATAAGGCTCAAGGGTCCTCCATGGGTATTTAGGCCTTAGGGTTTAGGATTTATAGAAGGTGTTCCACAAGTGACCCCAACCCTACATTGCTGTAAGACCCCTGATCCGTTAAGTAGAAGCTCTATCTATGAGGCAGGCAGCTGTGGCGGTGCATCGCCGCAGCGGCCGCGTGCACAGTCACTAGGCGAAGAAATATCTCTGCGAGGTTTCGGGTTTGGGGAGTTGTTGTATTGTTCGGATTTAGGGTCAGTCATAGCTGTCAGCGCAACCATTGCCAGTCCTTGTTACCTTGTTCCTGTCAGTCTACCAGTTATGACAGGTTTAGGGTTTAGGGTTAAGTGAAGTTCTTGTTGTTGCTGGCTGCAAGCCTCTACTACAGTCTACTACAGTTACTATAGTGCCGCTTGGGCTGGGTGGAAAGATGAGATCTGCACAACGGCTCGCTCGCATGAGCGTCTTTGCGTTGCGTCCCAGCAGAGAGGGAGAGAGAGAGAGAGTGAGAGCGTGAGAGTGTGAGAGTGTGGGACAGTGTGAGAGTGTGGGACAGTGGGAGAGTGTGAGAGTGAGAGAGTGAGAGAGTGAAGAGTGAAAGTGTCAGTGTCAGTGTGAGTGTAAGTGTAAGTAAGGGAGTGAGTGAGTCAGTGAGTGAGTCTGTGTGTATGTGTGCGTGAAAGACGTATAAACTGATGTCGAAAACAGCAGCAGCTGGCCCAAATACGAGCAAGCCAACCAAGACCCGCACAAATGCTCTTAAGGCCCGCATGGTCCAGCCTTTTGCATAGTTTATAAGCTTCACCAAATCATATAGGAAGCGATTCAAGCAACTGCCCCACAGTCAGGTGTAGCATGATGAGATTTTCGCCTGAACCATCTTGTCTCTATAACGTTTTGCAACCCTACAACTGCATCAGTCGAGGAAGCGCCGTCGCGTGCTCGACGAGAAGCGCCGCAGACAACTGTGGTTCATGCTGGCTGCGCGCCCGCAAGCTATCCTAGTGTTTATGGTCTACCCCTAAATTCTGCATCCTTTGTTTGGGGTTCATGCACCCAGCCCAGACCTAAACACAAACCCTCTGTATACGCTTAAAGAAATCCCTCTGTTCGTGATTTTAGCCCGAGCGCCCCATCTGGGCAGTCCACGTCACTTCGAGGCCCTCACATTACATTGCACCTTAATTAAAAACGGTCTATCTTCGTTTATTCTTGCCCAAGTACCCCATCTGGGTCGTCCACTGCTTTGAGGCCCTCACATTAGGGTGTTCGTTTCCCTAAATCCTAAACCCTGCTTCGAGGCCCTCATGCCGGAGAGGGCACAGCTCTTGGAAGCTGTGGCTTCCATGGACGATGAGCAGCTCAAGCCGGAGAAGGCTGACTTTGAGGATTTGGGGTTTCAGGGTTTAGGGTTTAATTAGGATAGGGTTTAGGGGCTACAGCAACTTGGGTTTGGGGTTGAATGTTAGGGACTTTCGTCTACCGTAGGCGGGCCAGTTTGCTAGGCTTGACGATTGGGGAACTTCATTGCGTGGTAGCATACCTCGACTCCGGAAGCGTAAATCCCTGACCCATTTCGTTTCCAAGGCCGGTATGGGATTTAGACTTTGGGGTTAAGGGTTTTGGGCGCAGTGGTCTTAGTTGAGGGCAGGGAGGAGTTTGTTTTAGAAAGACCCCCTAAACCCGCCTAAACATACCCCGTACCCTAAATCTCCAATCCCCAGACCCCTACATCCCAAAATCCTGCACCCTTCACCGCCAACCCTAACCCCGAAACCCTATACGAAACTCGTATAGTAGCCTTTTGGCCTTTTGGAACCCTCTACTCAAAGGAGCCCTTATAGAAGCCCTTAAAGGGACGCTATGTAGAAACCGTATTCCGAACACCGGGAGGTCGAGCTCCTGCAGATGAACCTCCCCATGCCAGTGGATCTTCAGCTGATCGAAAGCTCTCTGAAAGCCGAGCCCCTGGCTGAAGGCACCGGAGTTCGACAGGTGTCTTTACGGCCTTTAGGTTTGATAAAGGGTTGCAATTGGGTCTTTGCGGTTTCGCACGCTTTAGGTCTTACTGGGGTTGAACAAGGGTTTTGATAGGGTTGAAAAGAAGGTGTAATAGAGTTTTAACCGGGTTTTGCGTAAGGGCCTTTGTCACATAGAATTGAGCTTGGAGGCCTTTTATTGCCAAGATAGGTTCGAGGATTCACCGGTTTGGATTCGAGCCATGTATATGTATATATACATATATATGTAAATACGATTCGGGCTCGGGTGTTTCATGCTGTTGAAGGTTTTGGGCTTTGGGTTTAGGGTCTGGGGCTTGTTTTTGGGGTTTCGGGCTTCGCGGATATTCAGGATTCCTGCGAAATCGAGCTTCTACATGAGCTTCCAGTGAGCATTCTTTCATGAAATGGAGGAGCTGGCTTCTACCTAGACTCCCAACTACACTCTGTTATAGCCCAAATACCCACTATTAAGAACCATAAGGTCTCTATTAAGGGCCCTTCGGGGGTCCTGGTACGATCAGCCTCTGGGTTCTGCCTACGAGTTTTCTGCGGGAAGGCTACCTGCCGCTACTTGAAGGTGCATGTCCAGATAAACCGGTGGTTATAAGGTAAATAAACGTCCAGTTGCTGCAAGCAGTGTTAATGTGCAGATACCGTGATTACAGCCCTGTTTGCGGCGTATGCTGCAGAGCAGACAAAATATGCAAACGTTCAGGTGTCTAGCAATTCGCTCTGAAACAGTTGTATAGGAGCTCTCCTTGGGAAGCGGAGTCCCGAACTTCGACAGCCCCCTTAGTTTAACCCAACGGAGCATGTCTCCTTTTCAGTTAGGACCCGTCCCTGAAGAGGAGTATTCATAATTAATAGAGTAGCACTTAATGAGTTGTCTTTTTCCGAAAAACCCTAAACCCTAAACCCTATACCCTATAAACCCTAAACCCTAAACCCATATCCACCTGCCTACAGGCGAGCTTTGGGACGCGCCTGAGGAGTTTGTCCGGATCTCGACCATGTTTCCACGCGGTCTATATTGGGGCTCCTCTAATTCCTTCCTGATGAAACTCTTCTACGACTGGTTCCAGCGGAGCCCTGTTATACAGTGGAATTAGGATCTACATTTTTGTAAACCCTGTTGGACGTGTTTGATAAGGTGCCTACAGCTTCAGAGTTTAGGACAGTTTAGGGTGCAGATTTCTGCCATCATGTCGTTTCGGCACCCGGGTTAAGGGATTAGACTCCGATCAGAGGCAGTCAGAGACAATTCAGATTCTTTTAGACTGGTTTCTGGTGGTTTAGAGTTTAGGGTTCAAGGTTTCTGGATGGCCTGGTGAAGTGGGCATGAGACGAACGTGCAAGTGATGAATCAAATCGAATATTGACTGGTCGCAGGAATCTGCCCCCGCAGTCATCGCTTCGGGTTCCTGTGAATGCTGACTCTTCAACATCCCAAGATTTGCTGTAATGCTCCGAACACCACGACCCGATGGTTTTCTATACTAATACGCCCCTCAGTTGCTTCGAAGAACTTGCAAATCAGTAGGTATGCGTATCCAGCAAGGGCTAGAACAGCAGTTGGTGTGATTGTCTTCTAGTCACTAGAAGAATGCTGCTTTCAAGTGGCTAACCAGGACCCCCCAAAAGGACGTCCTAATAGTGGGTACTTAGGGGATAGTCGGTAGTTGGGGCGTCTAGGAAGTCTCCTTGAAGATCTAAGTTAGTGTCAGATTGGCTCCCACCTTGACTCCGTTGATGGGAAGCTTGGTAGCCTAGGTCCTAGGTTCTTGCGAGACTCACTAAGCTCCATAGGTTGAGGGGTTTGGGGGTTGTTGGGGTAAAGGGCTCGAAGTCGGCCTACAGAAGGCTTAGAAGTTGGTGTTTGGACGGCTAATCTCGGGTTCTGAAATAATTTGCAATCAGACGCATCCGTTTTTACAGGGTTCGTTATGATTTCTTGTGCTATAACATATCCCCGAAGCCTTATTCCATGTACTAAGGCCCCCGATAGTCATTCAGGCTTATAAAAAAGCCTCAAACCCTGTCACAATCCTATACCGAAAACCTGAAATAAACATCAAAGTTCAATAAAGCACGTGACAGCTCACAAAACGCTAAACCCTAAAACCACACCCTAAAGACCAAACCTTTCATAAAGCCTTAAACCCAAGCTTCAAGCTTGTTGACCACCCTATGGACGGATCCTCAAGGTCCTGGCTCTTTCGTCTATCCCACTGTATTCGCTCCGTGCAGCTTGACCTTGAGAAAGCTTTGGGTTGAGTGTAGCGGTTTAGTTTGGGGTTTAGGGTTTAGGGTTTGGGACTTAGGGCTTGCATTTAGGGGTTTTAGGGTTTCGTAGTTTCGTGCTCAGGTTTTGGGGTTTTGGGGCTTGAGGTTTAGGTGTTTCGTCAACGGTTCAAAAAAAGGTTCCTGTAAGGGTTCGACAATGTTCTATAGTATAGGGGCCTTTACCCCTAAACCCTAAACACTAAACCCCTAAACCCTAAACCCTAAACCCCTAAACCCTAAGCCCTCAGAGTTGGGTTGCTCGGTAATTTATGGAGAAAGGTTGCCAGAAGGAGCTGCTCTCTATGGGTTCCGCTTGGAGGTGTCGGCTCTCCAAGGATGAAGATTTAGTGTTTCAGGGGTTTAGAGTTTTTGGAAGTGTCGGGCGAAGGGTTTCGAGACTTTGGCAGTTTAGGGTTGTTTTGCGATTCGAGGTTTGTGGTGAAGTGTTGCAGGAAGTTGGCTTTTGGTTTTCGGCTGTAGCAGGCCTTGAACCCGTCCTGGTGGGCCAGAAGAGTGGTCCATACAGTGTAGGGTGGTTTCGGGTTTTTTGTTGTGGCGGAGTTTGTGTAATGAAGCAATCGATATTTTGTAGGGTGCGGAGCTGGAAGTGGTGTTTTTTTTTTTTTGCTGTGGCCCCGCCGGGTCTTTTTAGACCCGATGTAGTACCCCAGACATTTTTTGCTATTGTCTAAAAAGACCCGGCGGGGCCGCAGCAAAAAA
>BGNK01001001.1:30534-42271 GCA_003297005.1 Symbiodinium sp. clade A Y106 | reverse complement strand
CCCCGGGGCCGGAGCAAAAAAAAACACACCCTGGGTGGTGTTTTTTTTTGCTCTGGCCCCGCCGAAAGGTCGTGGCGCCCAACGGAGCGCAACAAAAAAAAACGCTTTGCACACCCGGGGCCGACAGCAAAAAATTTTCTAGAAACCAATGACGCGGGGCACGAGCAAAAAGGGGCCACAACAAAAAAAAAACACCCTGGCCGTGCGGAGCTCTAGGGTTTAGGGTTTTAGGGCTTGTGGGTTTAGGGTTTAGGGGTTTAAGGTTTAGGGTTTGGCATGCCTGAAACTATAGAGGGCTCCCTGCTGAGATATGAGTAGCTGTAGCCCCAACAGTGCCAGCAACCATGAAAGCCTTCTCGAACCATACCGAAACTTGTATACTTTACCTTGCCACAAAAAGCTGCGCCGCTTCGCTTTCTCAACAATCAAGAATGATGTTCATACACCCACTTAAAGCCAAAACGGTCTAAGCTAACCGCAGTAGACATCTTGGACTCAACATTATAGACCGGTACGTAGACCAGTTGGGATGGAGCCTAAAGCCTACAGCCGTATCCCTGAACCCGAAAGCCCCAAAGCCAAGAGCTCTAATTACTCGCTAATGCCCCACTATCCCTGGACCCCATAATATCCCTGAACCAAATGAACCCTTCCCGGAATGAAGCACGTTTTTGTTTTTAATAGAACGTCTATCTTAATCTCTCTAGATTCGAAGCCGCTCGTGATACTTAAACCCAAATCATTCCCAAACTCTAAAACCCTCAGCCCTAAATGCCTGAAGGCCCTAAACCCTAAAGCCGTAGCTCGGCTCCAGCTGTTGAATCAAGCTTCACGTGATAGCATGAAGCGCGCACGTGCAGGCACAGACGCCGACAAGCAGGTGACAGGTACGATTTCAGACTTCAACTCGCGGCTGCAGCTTCAATTCCGGTAGTTTGAGCCATGGTTTTAGATACGTTCGCAAGACGCGTCAGCAGAAGGAGACGCAAGGTGTGGGCGAGTGCAAGATTCTCACAATGCGGTCGCCACTGTTTCTTCAAGGTGAGACCGTTTCAGTCAGACGTTGGGCGAGCTCGAGGAAACTCTGGCCAGCTACACCAGGCCCCACACAGAAGCGCTGAGGCTGATCAACGTTCGCCAGCCCACGATAAGTCCGTGCACGCGCCTTTCGAGACTCAAAGTTCAAAGTCCTGAACTTCATCATCTACAACATACTGTTCCGGGTGACGACGAAGGATGATGACTGAAGTCGGACTAGCCGCAGTACTGCAGCAGTGCGTGCGCGACCTGAATGAGTTCGACATAGACAGGCTCGTGCTCTGGCACCCATCATCGCAGCCAAGCGGAAGCCACCTCAGCGAATTTAGCCGCCAACAACGCAACAGTCCGTCTGAGAAAGAACTCACTGCATAGCTCAGGTATTGAAAAATGTTTCACACCAGTGAAGCAGTTCAACAAGCGCCACTTCGTCGTATTTCCCATCCTGGGCTACATGGAGGACTATTACTATGATGATCACTGGAGTCGATGCCAGGACTGACCCGCCGAACCGCTGCAGTGCATGCGCGGGCGGCTAAACAGGAGGAAGCCCAGTGCTGAGAAGTTTAATTATTGTTGACTTAAAGCAGCTCACACTTTCAAGCTTTAACGAAACCCTGGGACTTCTACACGACCCTGATCTCCGACCACTACCAGCTAGGACAAGTTGGGCGGTAAGCAACCAGTAGTGCTGCAGGGCTCGGACCTATCTCCACGGCGAAGGAAGTTTGGCGCCAGACAAAGAAGCCGGCTCCATCACCCAGCGTGCGGAAAAGATCTGGATCGTCCGGGGTGCTTTTTCAGGAGCGGACGGGCGGCATCGAACAGCCGGACTACAACTCCAGACGACACCGCCATGGCAAACTAA
Source organism: Symbiodinium sp. clade A Y106 (assembly GCA_003297005.1). Classification (NCBI taxonomy): domain Eukaryota; class Dinophyceae; order Suessiales; family Symbiodiniaceae; genus Symbiodinium; species Symbiodinium sp. clade A. Next base: position 40,365 of record BGNK01001001.1, on the reverse strand, counting down.
ACGAGGGCCAGTCTGACAGCAGGGGGAAGGCCTGTACCGACTTTCTTCGAGGATACGGCGCACTTCGAAAGGATCCTGGGCAACCGGCCTCTTCGGCTCCTTGCTCTCCGACGATGCCGGCAGATTCAGCTGAGTCTGGGGTAGGATTGACACAGGCATAGGAAAACCCTTGCCGGATGAAGAGCCCTCGTCGTAAGTGCTAATTATGAGTGTAAACTATACAGGTATGCTCGCGACTAATATTACGGCCACACTGCTCGGTTGTCTCATGTGGCTCCGATTTGGGAGCGCTCGGCGCCGGCACTCCTGAGATGGTAAAGCTTCGGCCATCATGAGCATCGGCACTGAAGATCAGGCAGCACTTGGCCTACCATCCTCAGTAAGTTCCTTTCCACTCCCTCCAAACAGTGCTGATCATGGCTTGTAACGGAGAGAAATCTGAGAGAAACTTAAAGGCTGCCTCGTGTGTTAGCCGTCATCGCCGCATCTTGTCAATTGAAGCACTGTCACGCGCTGTGTTTGAAGTCCTCATCCAACTGATGTCAGGCGACGGATATTAGCCGGATTTTTTGCATGACCTGGCTGACCAGGTGTCCCAGCCCCATGGGCGTTCCTTGAGCGTCATGGAGTGGCGAGGGGGAAAGGGCCGATAAAAAAAACAAAACAAAAAGCCCAGCCCCAAAACCTTAAACCCCACCCGAATGCCCAAACCCTAAAACCCAAAGGTGCGAGTTTGGGGCTTCCTCAACTCCATCGACTGGGCGCGGGCTCGCATCTTAACGGCTCATGAGGACGCCGCGGTTTGGCTTAGGGTTTTGGCATTTAGGAGTTAAGGGCTTAGGGTTTTAAGGGTTTAAGGGCTTGGCGGTTTAGGGGTTTAGGTAACTTATTCGGGTTTAGGATTTATGGTTTGGCAAGACAGAGGAGTCCAGCGCCCAGCATCTTTGAAGTTCCTGAGAGCATGTCCGTAGCTTACTCTGCTTAGCCAGCAGCTTGCGGCCTAAAGCCCGAGTGTTTTGATGTCCTGAGCCGACATCGACGGTTGAGGGTTCTGAGGGTTCGGGCCGCTGAACATTCCACTCCCAACACGACTCATCCGTTTGCCACGAAGCAAAGCAAACACGAGACAATTGTTGGGTTTAGGGAGCGGCACACTAAACCCTAAAACTTAGGTAGTCGCTCTAAACCCCAAATTCTGAACCCCAAATTTGCTGAAAACGTACACCCTAACCCTGTGGGGAAATTGGCTGAAGAGTGAAGAAATCCTAAACACTAAGCCCTAAAGCCTAAACTCTAAACCTTAAAGCCTAAGCAGGAGCTGACAAATGCAGCTAGGAAGCTCAAAGAGCTCCTTGGCGCGGTTCATGTTTTGGTTTCGGATCTAGATTTTAGGGTTTAGGGGTTTAGTGTTTAGGGTTGGTTTGCTTCCCTGGATCGCTAGGCCCTCTAAACCTTAATCCCGAAACCCTAAGCACCCGAAACCCGATAGATTTGGGTTTGCTTTATGGGTGAGTGCGGGCTGGAGGTTGGATAACTTGTTTAACTTCCCAAAAGCCCAACGAAGATTCTTTAGAGTGGATTTATTGGTTTTATCGGGCTTGCAGGATTTAGGTTTTGTACGCTTTTGGGTTTGTTGGGCTTTCGGGTTTAGGGTTTGGGTCAGGGGTTAAGAGTTTAGAGGCTTGTTGGGTTTAACCATTTGCCCCTAATATTATTAAACCGTCCCCCTTCCCCTAATCCCGGTTTTAATACAGTCCGGGGGGGTAGGGGGGCTTGGGGCACCCGCGTATGGGTCGGATAGGAGGTAACAGGTAATTGATGACAGAAATAGCTAGAAGAAGCCATAAGCCATTGGCCTTAAGCGCTAAAGCCCTAAACCCTAGACATCAAGCCCTAAGCCGAAAACCCCTATACCTAAAGTCCTGGTCCTGTCGGTTTATCATTACCATGTATTACTTAAAACCCCTAAACCCTAAAACCCGAAAGCCCTAAACCCTTAAGCCCTAGAGTCCTGGTCCTGTCGGTTTAGTACTGCTGAGTCCTGGCTCTGTTAAAACCCATATCATCCGAGCTCCCCCTGATGTTGTTAACTAGTTAATTTTCAATTGCGGACCCGAACCCGCAAAATTCCACGGCCGGAGGTGCTAATGTTAGGGGCGGCTTCAATATTAGGGGGAAGAGATTAAGAGTGTTTAGAAGCCTCAACACCCTTAAGACCGTGCCTAAAGAGCCTAGACCAGGCGGTCCCGGGCTAAAGTGCAGTAGTATTGATGGGAAATTGTTGGTTCTGGTGTCTGGACGAAAGTTTTCGGCAGGATTGGTGCTTCCGGTTTAGGGTTTGTGGTTTTTGGGAGGGTTTGGGTTCTACCTAAAGTCCATCGAAACAGTTTCAGTCAAATGGTCCCCCCGAACCGGAACCCTAAGCCATATGTGCTAACACGGGTCACGGTCACGAAAAACCCTAAACCCTAAACCTGTTCTGGCAGGTCTCCAAAGGTGGAACAGCTCTTGGCTCTGATCCTTTTCGTGGGCAACTACCTGCCGCTCTCCAGATCGATAGGGTTGACCTTGGGGCGGTGGGCTTTCTAGGGCTCTCACGCTGGGGTTAAGGTTTTGGGTTTGAACTGTAGGATTTAAGGCTGTGGAGGTTTGAGCTCTTCTTCGGGTCGGTGCGCATGTCTGTTGCTCAAATCTAAAACACGAAAGTCTTGAAAGCCCTCAACCTTCGAAAACCCCCTTGAAACCCTCGGAGAACCAATCTCCTACAGAGGACTTAACAACCCCTAGGAATCCAAGGACTCATATATTAAGGCTTTTGGGCCCGAAGACCATACTATATAAGGCTTTTGGGCTATTTTGATGCCCAGGGAACGAACACAGCAAAGCATCACCTCAACCCTAGGCCCTCAAGCCTAGAACCCCAAAGCACCCTCCCAGAATCCCTTAGTTCATATACCTTAAATTATAAGAGGGTCTCTGATTTAAGGTATATTCCTTGATGGAGGGATTTAGAAGGTCTGGGAACCCTTGAAGGAACCCTAGGGTTTCTTCGAAGGAGCCCGAAAGAAATCCTTCAAGAGACCTTGATTCAAATGGACCCCAAACCTTAAACCTTACGAAACCCCCAAACTGTAAAGACTTAAATCCTTAAACCGCGAAACCATATAGCCCGAAACCCCTAAACCCTAAACTCTAAAGCCCTAAACCCCTGACCCCTACTTAGATCCCGCAACCCCGCAAACCGAATGACCCTACTAACCCCCCTAACCCCTAAACCCTATATACTTTAAGGGGCCCTCCTAAAACCCTACTTAACCCCTAAGCCCTAAACCCTATCCTTAAAGGACCTTGATAATTACCTATACTATGTTGGTGGATCCTTATCTCAGTTATAGTATAATATACCCCCAAAACACTGTTCCAATTATTAAGGCCCCTATAAATATCCTTAAAGGTACCCCCAAAGCTCCCAGGAATGGCGGCACCTCGCGGGGGCGCGCTGACGGCTTCGACCTCGAAGCGCTGCCGAAGCTGGCGAAGCTCCGGGGAAAAGGCACGCCTTTTTCGGGTTTTCGGCTGTACAAAGATACTATATTCGGTTTAGCAGTTTTGGGCTTATTTTTGGGCTTCATTGTTTTTTTTTGGTTTTTGAGGGTTCGTAAGGGTACTATATTATAGGGTTTTAGGGTGTGCAATGGATTAGGGTTCATCCGGGTTTAGAGTTTATGGTTCAGTTGTGATTTGTTTTTAGGGTTATTTGGGCAATGTATTGGTTTTGGGTTTCAGGGTTTGTAAGGGTACTATATTCGGTTTAGGGCTTTGGGGTTTAGTGTTTGCGGGTTTAGGGCTTCAGGGTTCAGGGTCAGTGGTTTAGGGGTTCAGGGTTTAGGGTATATAGGGTTTCGTTTAGGGGTACTATATATGATTTATATGGGTAGGTCTCTAAATTCGTGCGTATAGGGCTTAGGAGGGTTATTAGAGTCGTTAGGGCGTTACGGTTTGGGGTTAAGGGCCACTAATAGTTCGAACAGAGTTTGGGGGTCTGGGGTTATTAGGGATTCATAAGTCTATATGGTTTAACGTTGGCTTTACGGGTTTCAGGGCTTCCTTCGGAGGTACTGTATGGTTTCCGATAAGCGAACCTTAAAGGGTTCCTATAACCTTGCAGAAAGCTCAAGCTTTATGGAATCGCTGTTGGCTTTCAGTTCGGTCTGCCATGGACTCCATCTCAGACCTTTTCAGAAAAACGCGGTGCAGGGTTTAGGGTTGAGTGTCGAGGAGTATGACTTGGAAACAGACTTTGGCCAAGAGCACAGCTGTCGCGAACTTTTTGAAAGCGGTGACAACCTGCCTGGAACCTTTGGACAGAGATCATCAGCAACTTACAAGAGGTGAACATGTCAGCAGCAGACATCCTTCTTGAGCGCAAGGCTTCAGCGCATGTATGGAACATGTACGATGATGATCAGATGGCGCAGATGGGGCAAAGAGCGTCAGCATTTCCTTGCATAGGAGCTTCAGAACTGTCCTCCTGTCTCCGAATGAGTCAAGTAGTACCACCACTCTCCTATTCTGTTGCTGACTTGAAGGCGAAGACGAAAGACAGGCCGTTGAAGTCAGGTGCATGTGTCAAGAACGACAGCAAGCACCATACCTACAGAGGTTACTAAAACGATTATTACAGGTGTTTTGTAGGGCTTCCAATTTGCTCGAGGGTCTAGAGTTAACTTCACATGAATTGTGGAAGCCGATAGTTTATTCCTTCCTGTAGAGAGCTTTGTAAACTTGTAAACCCTGTATAACAGCCCGAACAAATGCGAGTCTTCGACGAAAATTAGACCCTGAAGCCTAAACCCTTGCAGTGCAAGGCCAGGGCACTCTGCTGGATTTCGTGGTGTCGCAGGCGAGGGACTGGACGCAGGGTTTGGCATCAGTGTAAGTTTCAGTGACGTGTCGGCTTTAGGGCTCAGGCTTTTGGGTTTAGGGTTTAGGGCTTCGGGTTCAGGGTTTAGGGTTTAGGGGCATTTGGTGTTTGGAATCTCCATGAATCTCCTCAACTTCAAGCCCAAACACCGATATAAGCTGGGTGCAGAAGAATTTGAGAGTAATATAGGCGCATAATGACCTATACAATTTTGGGGATTATTACAAGTATAGTATAATTGGCCACAAAACCTTATTCCAATTATTCAGGCCCCTATGGTGTCTCTCAGACCGACATCATCTCCTGACTGGGTGCTCCATTATGGGAGATCCGATAGAGGAAGAGTTTTGGCCGTTGGGCTACCTTCAGGGCAGAAGGGCCCCTAAACCCTGAACCCCCCAAACCCTAAACCCCTGAACCCCTGAACCGCTCAATCCCCAAACAACTTAGCCCCAAGCCCCTTAACCCCCAAACCCCTTAAACCCCTAGACCCTAAACCCTATCCTTAAAGGGACCCCTTAAAGGGAGACCCTAAACCCCCAAACCCTTGAACCCCTAAACCACTAAACCCTTACTCCCCTGTAAAGGAACCCTTAAAACCCCCAAAACCCTAAACCCCTATCCCCTTAACCCCCCAAACCCCTAAACCCCAAAATCCTTAAAGGAACGCTTAAAGGAAGCCTAGAGATCCCTAAAAGAAAAACCCTAAACCCCAAAACCCGAAACCGTGGAGGAAGAGGAGCTCCAGTTCCGTGTTTAGCCCTGCTACTCCATGTCGGTACGACCACCATAGAATCCCACTATAGGGCCTTAATATTTTCTTTAAAGGGTTCCTCAAAGGGTTCTATAAGGGCTTCTATAAGGGTTTAGGGTTTAGTTGCCTTAACAATTAGAATAGGGTTTGGGTGCCCATACTGTTGGTAATTATTTAGGACCCTATAGTACCTTTTGCCTCCATTGCTTTCTTGGTCTAAAACTTTTCATATATTGGATTCGATCAAGGCAACCCCGAAAAGGAATTACAATGGACACTATAAGTAATTTTGAAGGCCTTACAAAGCCCCATAACAGCCTTCTGCGAAGCCCTGTAAGGCCCGCAAGCCAAAACACGCCTTGCGCAGCCTTTATTAAAGCCCTCTACAATATGTAAACAAAGCAACCAGCATACTATAGGGCCTTAATAATTACCTACACTATTTTGGTGGTTCCTTACTATAATTATAGCATAATGGGCCCCCAAACCCTATTCCATTCATTAAGGCCCCTATATTAAACAAAGCCAACAGCATATCCCAGGCTGCAACAAAGCTCCCGGGTCTGCTTGAGGGCCTTTTCGCTGCTGCTGGGGAAAGCGAGGCGGACGATCGGCGATGATGATGATGATGATGACGACGATGAGGGTTTTGTGGATGATGAGGATGACGGTGATGATGATGATGACGATGATGATGATGATGAAAATGATGATGAGGGTTTTGTGGGTAGGTTGAACTTTAGAAGTTTAGGATTGGGTTTGTGGGTTTAGGGTTAATAGCGTTGAGGAGTTTAGGATTTCGCAAGTTTAGGGGATGATGGGTAGTTTTTTTTGGCGGCTGTATGGGCTTCTTTACGGTTTCTTTTGGTTTTTTTTGTGAAGGTTTCCGTAAGGGTTTTACAGGGTTTCGGGGTCTGGGTTTGCGGTTTCAGGGTTTTGGTTCTTATACTGCGAAAACAAAAGTGTGGCGTTGCCCGAAGGGTGTATGAGGATTCTGCAGGGTTTCTATTAGGATTTAAGCAGGGGATTGATAGGGTATTAGGATGGAGTTTAGGGGGGATGATCAAGATGAGGATCACGGTGACGAGTGTCCTCATGTCTCACGTGGCATGCGGGCTCCGCCCACTGAGGACTCTTCAGTAGCTATAGTCTCCATTGTGGTTCCTTTTTTTGGTTAAGCCAATTATACATTTAGGATCCTATAAGGTAACCCCCAAAAGGAACCACAACGGCCTAAACCCTAAACCCTAAACCTAAACCCTAAACCCTAAACCGTGGTAGTGCAGCCCTCGCCTGCGAACTGCCAAGCATCTCAAGCCTCACCTGTGTTCCCAAACCCTTCAACACGTATAATGTAGGCGCCTTTTGTAATAATTGCCTATACTATTTTTTGGGGCTCCTGATTATAGTTATATAATGGGCCCCAAGACCTTATTCCAATTATTAAGGCCCCTATATAGTAGCTGATGACCCCCTCAATTATACGGTTTAGCCTTTCAGACAGTAGATCATTGGGGCCGGCAACACTAAGCCCTAAACCCTAAACCGTAGCTCGAAGGCCGCCCTGGCCTTCCACTATGGGCTATTAGACCCTAAAGATCTCTATTAGGACCCTATTAAGGGTAGATTAAGGTACCCTTAAGGTCTAATAGCCCGTAGTGGTTCTTGCAGGTCGTACACCGGGCGCGCGCCCACCGAGTGCCAGACCTCCTGGAAGAGCTGAAGACCCTGATTGGACGCTCGACTCGACGTGTCGACGTGAGGTCGACCCTAAACCGCCTAAACCCAAAGGCCCAAGAAAGCCTCGAAGAAAGAGGTCTGAGGAACATTTGTGCTCCAATAATATGATGCTGGATGCTATAGAAACCCAGGCCACAAACCAATGCAATGGAATGGGAATGAGGTATTGTACAGTTGAGGATGTTAGGGTTTCGGTTTAGCTTGAAGTGCAAGAAACAGTCACGGCGAGTCAGCTTCAGACACCTCGTCATGGAAATGGTGCTTTTATGCCGGAAAGTCAGCAAGCCGTCAGCCTGAACTCCTCAGCTATAGAATTCCTGGGTCCTACCTCTTCGAACACGAGAGCGGCTAGTTTTACCAAAACATTGCAGAAGACGGTAGCACGGTTTAGGGTTTTGGGTTTTGGGTTTAGGGTTTAGGGTTGACATACTATCACAACCCTCGACGGCCCAGCAATCCCTGGCTCCGAACCGACCGTAAGACCTGCACCCCGGAAGCGCTGAACCCAGAGATCTTCGTGCACACGTTGTCCAACAACTAGAATCCGCCTACCCCAAAATCACAAGCCCCTCGTAGACACCCTCTCCCAAGCCCCAAACCGCTCGTTAAAACCCTGTCTCAGACCCCGAAACACACCACAATATCCACGAAGGCGACGAAAGCCTGCAAAACCTAGAGCATCACTCCACCCCCCCCTCCCAAAACACAACACTTGTAATAACAGCAATAGCAGACAGCAGTATAACAGCAACCATCGATTTATGGACCATGATGATGACAATTGCTCTCATAACATTGGTAAAGCGAGAGAGGAAGCAAAGACACTGCCTTTGAGCCGTCCCCGAGGACAAGCAGAAGGTTTCCTTCAAGAGGCTCAAGACGGTGCGCCGAGCCCCGAAGATGCACAGGCACCTGGGGCTTTGCGGTGTTAGGGCCTTCATGTTTTAGGGTTTTGGGTTAAGGTAGTACGTCAGGGACTTAGGCAAAAGTTAAGGGGTTTAGGGTTTAGGGTTTATAGGGGGCTACAAACTCAAGGTATACAGGTCTTGACTCGTACAGGGATCTGCGGCTTGCCCGGACCATACATCGTAGTTCATGTTGGCATAGGCATTGCGCTGCCCAAACAAAGGGCTGCGATCGTTGAAGGGTCCAAGCAGGGTTGTGTCAAAGCCTTTCATTGTCGGTTGTCGGCGTGTGGGTTGGGGCATTCTCGTGTTTGTGTTTCCCGTAGCTTTTTGGGCTTAGGGCCAAGTCATCGTCCGGCTTGCCCTAAAATCTATAAGCCCGCTATAGGCCTGTCACATGTCTGCTGACAAGCGCGGTGAGGTCATTAGCTCTCAGAGCTTCGGACTATTGGGGAGTTTCCGAAAATAGGGGACCCTAATATAGTACCCTAAATAGTAGGATCCTTATTATAAGGACCCCAAAATAAGGTACCCTTATTTTCCGAAACTCCCATTGCGAGGGCGTGTGGCTATGGCAAGTTCTTCGAGGGCGCAATGTACGAGGCTGCATCTGGCAGCAACTTCACGGAAGATGAATAGATGCGGTTCGTCGAGCCTGCGAAGTCATGAAGCGGATGGAACTTGCCCACTTTGTCCTGACTCTATGTGGAGATGGCTGGTCCGATATGTGGGCAAAAGTGCGCGAAGCACATGCCACTGCCATCTACATATGCCTATGCCCTCACGAACCATGGGACACCAGGACCTGGAACGCCCCGGAGCTCCCCGTCACGAAGCATGGGACAATGAAAGACCTTGAAACCCTAAACCCTAAACCCGTTTAGGGTTTAGGGTTTAGGGCCTCTGAAAAAAGGACTGTGCCTGGTTCTGAGAGGTCTTGGAATGCTGACATCGCGGTGCATACTCCTGGAGGCTGTGTTGGCGAGTTTGCCAACATACACGTGCACTTGAGGGGAGGCCGGGATGGACGAGCGGGCCACTAATATAGGGGCCGTTATAATTACTTGTACTATTTTGGGGGTTCCTTATCAACATTTTAGTGTGATGGGCCCCAAAACCCTACTTTAATTATTAGTAAGGCCCCTATATTACGCTGGGGTCACTCTTGAGGAGAACCCGCCCGTCTAGGACGGACCTCCAGGCGGCCATGATCGGCTTGCAGGGCTGGCCTCGGTGCGCGACGGTCGTCCAGTAATGGCCTAAACCCTAAACCCTAATGTAGGAACCTGATTAACAACCCTGGGCCTACAACCCCAAAATAGTGGGATTCATATCAGGAACCCTAATAAAGGCCCAAGGTTTCTTAATCAGGCTCCTACAGTAAACCCTAAACCCGTGGGTTCCCTTTAAAGGGATCCTTAAAGGGGTCTCTGAGGGACGTATAGTAGGGCTCTATGGTATAGGCGCCTCAATAATTGCCGATACTGTTTGGTGGGGGGGGGGGGGTT
>BGNK01001001.1:1766-30529 GCA_003297005.1 Symbiodinium sp. clade A Y106 | reverse complement strand
GGGGGGGGGGGGGGGTTCTTTATAGAATTATAGTATAGTATACGCCAAAACCCTATTCGAATTATTAAGGCCCCTCGAGTAGGGCAGTTGCTGAGGCTGACCTCCAGGCGAGTGCACGTTCATACATGGCCGCAACCGCGCGGCATCAAGCACGCTGTTGTTGAGACTCGGATCTCGACTGGCGCTGCGGGCTTAGGGTTTAGAGTGTGCACGAGGAGTTTGTTCGTGAGAATACTATCACCTGGCCTCAATTGTCTCGGACAGTGTCACCAGGTCGGGAACTTCAGGCAGGCAAGATATGGTTAGGGTGTATAGCAAGATTCTTAGGGCTGAGGGGTAATATAGGGCTTAAGTTTATAATGAGGTTCTGGGGTAGGGAAAGAAAGATCAAGAGTGGAAAGCTCCTTGTTTATAGTATGGCAGCAGTAAAGATAATACATAGACGATGAAGGTAGTTATACCTTATGACAATCTACACATAGACAACAGGACCACCCAAACCCTAGGCCCTAAACCCTAAGTCCTTAGCCCTACACCCTAAGCCCTAAACCCTATAAGACCCTAAACCTTAAATCCTAAACCCTAACCTTAAACCCCTACACCCCTAAACCCTTGAACCCTACACCCTTAAACCCTATAAGCCCTATAAGCCCTATAATAAGCCCTAAGCTAATTCTCACAGGAGGCCAGCCATTGGAAAGCCCTCTCTGACCGCCAGGCGCAATTGGGAAGGTTTAGGGTATCGGATTAAGTTAGGGTTTAGGGTGTAAGGTTTAGGGTATCGGATTGAGTGGTTCGTGGATTTAGTGGTTTAGGGTTTCGGGGTTTGGGGGTTTAGGGTGTCGGGTTGAGTGGTTCGTGGATTTAGAGGTTTAGGTCCTGGGGTTTAGGGTATCGGATTAAGTTAGGGTTTAGGAGTTTAGGGTATCGGATTGAGTGGTTCGTGGATTTAGAGGTTTAGGTTGAGGGTTTAGGTATCGGATTAAGTTAGGGTTTAGGGGTTTAGGGTATCGGATTGAGTGGTTCGTGGTTTAGGGGGTTAGGGTATCGGATTGAGTGGTTCGTGGATTTAGAGCTTTAGGTTCAGCGGTTTAGGGGTTAAGGGTATCCGACTGAGTGGTTCGTGGATTTAAAGCTTTAGGTTTACGGGCTTAGGGGTTCAGGGTATCCGATTGAGTGGTTCGTGGATTTAGAGGTTTAGGGTTTCGGGGTTTGGGGGTTTAGGGTGTCGGGTTGAGTGGTTCGTGGATTTAGAGGTTTAGGTCTTGGGGTTTAGGGTATCGGATTAAGTTAGGGTTTAGGGTTTAGGAGTTTAGGGTATCGGATTGAGTGGTTCGTGGATTTAGAGGTTTAGGTTGAGGGTTTAGGTATCGGATTAAGTTAGGGTTTAGGGTTTAGGGGTTTAGGGTATCGGATTGAGTGGTTCGTGGATTTAGAGGTTTAGGGTTTAGGGGTTTAGGGTATCGGATTGAGTGGTTCGTGGATTTAGAGCTTTAGGTTCAGCGGTTTAGGGGTTAAGGGTATCCGATTGAGTGGTTCGTGGATTTAAAGCTTTAGGTTTACGGGCTTAGGGGTTCAGGGTATCCGATTGAGTGGTTCGTGGATTTAGAGGTTTAGGGTTTAGGGGTTTAGGTATCCGATTGAGTGGTTCGGGATATATAGTAGAAGCCAGAAAGTTGGAACATGGTTTTAGGAGGATTAGTGATTAGTGCTAGGATCTCTTATACTTTACCTTAAGGGCACGAGGATAATGATGTTCCAACTTTCTGGCCACTACTATAGAGGTTTAGGGGTTTGGGGGTTTAGGGTATCCGATTGTGTCAGATTGAGTGGTTCGTGGATTTAGAGGTTTAGGGTTTAGGGGTTTAGAGTTGCGGAGACTGATTTTTCTTTCTCATTAAGGGCCTTAGCTTGGCTCACTATGAGCGCCACATCTCTGATGTCCCGATTGACCAGCTGGCTGCGCCAAGACACATTATGATTCAGTCGTATCGGCGCCGGTTGAATGAGAGGGAGGACACGGCAGCTATGATACAGCTTACGCTCCCCTCCTCATTCAACGCGCTGCCTCGAGGACACGACCCAAGCGGACAAGTTGTACTCTGAGGCTTTTCCTCTTAATGACCCCCTTCCACATAGGGGAGCGTGGTGATGATCCCTTGACGTGCGAGCTGCTCGGTGTCGCATGGGGTCTTGTGTGGGCAGCTGAGTTTGCAGAGCGCTACGGTCTCCCAGTCCCGAGTCTATACGACTGCAATGCCGCCGGACAAGGCACCTTTGCCCAGGCTGCCGTTGCTCGCGGATCAGGCATGTGCGGCACGTCGCAAGACGTACCAGGGCGAGGCAAAAAAAAGAGCAAGTGGTGGAAGTGGAAGGTAAAGAAACCGAACAAGTGATCCAAGTGGTCCTCGGCAACGAGGAAATCGTGGAGTCGTGGAAGGCACGCCGCCAGGCGTCTGCTGATGGCGACGAGTTCCACAGCAACGATGGCCATGTCGGCAAGGACGAGGCGTCTTATCGTGGCGACGAGTACCACAGTGAGTATGGTGATGTCAGCATGGACGAGGCGTCTTATGATGGCGACGAGTATCACAGTGACTGTGAGTATACAGGTTTTGGCTGGTCCGACTGTCTCAGGACTGATCACCCCCAATGCCGCTCTGGGTATCCGATTGAGTGGTTCGTGTGCATGGGGGTTACGTTCTTCTGGGGTTTGGGGTGTAGGGCCCTAGACACTAAACCCCTCAAAGCCTAAACCTAAACCCTGAGCCCTAACCCCTCAACCTCTAAACCCCAATCCTGACCTCTAAACCCTAGACTCTAAGAACCCTAAACCCTCAAACCGTAATTCTACCATGGGGTTTAGGGCTGTCAGAGGAGGCGTCCGGACGTATGAGGGCACGAACCTTTCTGTAACAACCCTGTGAATTTAGGGGCACTGAACCCCATAAACCCTAAGCCGCAAAGGGTACCGCATATATTCTTCTTCTTATTGGCTGCAAACTCAACTTGTCAACTTTTGGGGTTCTTATAAGGTAGTCGATTCTGTAAGTATCAACTTTTATTTCCTTGGGTTTTGGGCCAGTGAGTCTTTAGGATTCCCTTCAGATCTGCACTGTCGAATCTCGGACCAGGGTGTCACAAGTTATTGAGGGCTAGGGGGCCCTAAACCCTCAACCCTGGTTGAGGAGGTTTGAGTCCAGGGCGGAAGGTCCAACAGTTTGAGATTTTAGTTCAAGTTGGGTTTAGGATTTAGGGCTAGATAAAAACCCCCAAACCCTAAACCCTAAAAACTTCTTGAGGTCAGGCTGTCTGAACCCTGACAACCCTAAACCCTTGCAGAGCCCCGAAAGCCTCAAAGCTTAATCCAAAGACCGAGGTTCACATGACGTGTTCAGGATATATACATACATACTTACGTATACATATACAGATATATAGATAGACAGACAGATAGGTAGGCTACACTAATTAGGGGATATAAAATCTGGTGCATGTAATTATAGGTGGAGTTACACAGGTCTTAACACTACTTGCTGCCCCTGCTGATCCTGTAGGCTTCGTAGCTGAGTAGGTAACCTTTAGCCTTTTAGGGTTGCTTCATTAAGGGATCTATAAGGGTGGTATAAGGGTCTTATACTACAAGGGTTCAGGGGTAACCTTTAGCCTTTTGGGGTTCATATAATACTACCATAACTGAAAAGCTTAACCTTCTTTGGGCAAGGGCAATTACCCTGAGGGATAGATAGATAGATAGTAGTAGCCCTAAACCCTAAACCCTCAGCCCTGAAGTACAGTGAACCCCAGAAAGTTGGAACATGGATTTAGGATGATTAGTGCTAGGATTCCCTCTACTTTACCTTAACATGAGGATAATGATGTTCCAACTTTCTGGCTTCTACTGTCCCAAAGGTTCCATGTACGTTTATAGTAGATACTTAAGCCTTAAAGGGGTCCCTAGGTAGGTACTTTAAGGCCTAAGTATCTACTATATGGGTACATGGAGCCTTTGGGTGTAGGTGTACTGTAGGTGGCCCTGAGAACCCTAAACCCTAAACCTGAGCCTCAGGCGCAAGTAGAGCAGAGCCTCGCAGAGCTTCGGGACGCGCTCGGCAAGTTTGGGGAGCAGCTCCGGCAGCAAAGTTGGGTTCTTCCAGGACCCCGTGTGAAGGGCCCTTTAATAGAGACCTTATGGCCTTTAATAGTGGGTATTGAGGGTCGAATAGAGGGGAGTTTAATTTAAGTCATTTAAGTTGCCATAATAGGGATAACAAGAACCCAGAAAGTATCTCAGATTTAGTGTGTTTAGAGTAGGATGGCAGCGACTATCATCACATTGTTGTTGTGCTGGGTTAGGTTCGGCTTTTGATGGAGACAGCCCTGGAGAAATGGAGCATTCCTGTTCGATTACAGGGGCTTTGATGTTCAGAGTGAAAGGTTTAGGATGTATGATTATAGGGTTTAGGGTTTAGGATGTATGATTATCTTAACCCCTGAACCCCAATCCGTTTCAGGGTTTGCGGCTTTTCTGTTGAGGCTTCTCTGTCGATAGGTTGCTCTTAGACTCTGAGGCCTCTATTGGACCTGATACTCCTGCATGGAAGAAGCCAAGACACCTAAGCTCCTATCATACTCTGATTCCAACTTGCTTGAAACCTCAGACCCTGCAGTATAAGCCCGATAGTCCTAGAGACTCCAATATCCCTTACTTAAGGAATATACCTTAAATCATTTTTGGGATCCTACTATAATTTAAGGTATATTCCTTAATTAAGGGATATTGCAGTCCCCTAAACCCTAAACCCTATAGATCCCTTAGAAGATCCCTTAACAGAACCCAGGTATTCCTTAATTAAGGGATATTGGAGTCTCTGGGGTCCTCTCTGACCTAAACCCCATTGGTCTGAAGCCACCGTAAGAACGACTGCTCAAGTCAAAAGTTTATCACACCGACACCCAAAACCGGTTTAGGGGTTTAGGGTTTAGGGTCCTCATGCAATCCTAGCACTGAAACTGTAAATCCTACGAAGCTATCCATAATCCTGACGAATTTGTGTTCTTCCTATTCAGGGATCCCTATCATTACGTCCCAAAGGCAGAAGTCGACCCTAAACCCCAAACCCTGAACCAAAAACATACCAGACCTCAGTTTAGGCTTATAAGCCGCCGCTCAACCCTAAACCCAAACCCCTAAACCTTGCAAGCCCTAAACCATAAGACCTATGCTCGGCTTTCCTGGCTGTCGAGGTGGGACAAACTCTATGTCGCGCGCTCAGAGTCGGACTGTCTTTCCACAGACGGTGCCTCCTCTCAGTAGAATAAGTACAGTAGGTAACGTTTAAGACTGTAAGGATACTATAATACTATAATTACGGGGTTTACGGTCTAGGGTTTAGTTTTAGGGCGTAGTAGAAGAAGTAGGTACCATTTACTCTTTCGGTGTACGATAATCCCTACAGATGAGCAAAGGTTCACCTGTTGTACAGTTTCCCAGTATCCTGGACAAGTAAGTCTTCAGCGGATACCAACAGTGCGTGGTAGTTGTCACAGCAAGGAGTAGGGCTGACTGTATGAGACTGAGATATTCTCCTACGTCGAAACAGAACCAGAGCACGTGAAGCTTGATAAGAGAATAACCCAGAGGGTCCAAGTACCCAAGTAGTAAGGTATTAGGTCCAAAAACCCATGCTCTGAATGGTTTTTGGACCTCGAAACCCTACTATTTGAGTACTTTGGACCCTTATAGGGTAATACAATCGGACGGCCGGCAGTGGAGCTTGGAGGGACCCTGAATGCGTGTAGACATTCACTTGCATGTCAATGTGGCTTCCTCCTCATCGTCAACAGAAGAATCCAAATCTGATCTGAGGACGAGGTGTGCGCCTGGTTCTCCATGCAGGCCGCTGCATCAAATCTGCGGTTCCTCCTCTTGAGATTTAGGGTTTACTATAGTACTCTTGAGATTTAGGGTTTACTATAGGGGCCTGAATAAAGCACCTGATTATGATCCCCAGATCCCAAGCCCTGACACCTTGTACCTGGAAGCCTGGATACACCTAGACAGTTGACATCACTATCCCGACCCCCGAAGCTGGAAAAGAAGGAAACCCAGCATAAATGATCTTCGAACTTTCCGTAGCCTTCTACTTTCAGACACAAGCGAATCCAGCTTTTTCGCTGGAATCTAACAACACTCCAGAGAATAACCCACCCAAGACCCTAGCCTCGCTTGAAGTTTTGACCATCGACAGTAGGTTTTCAAGGGCGTGTTCCTAATGGCTCAAGAAGTTTGCGGTTTTCTGCATTGGAATCGTGGTCCAAGAACTGCTTGTTTGTCGTGCTGTTGCTGCAAGCGTGGTAGCTGCTGTCATCTCTCTTGACATGGCTGCTATCTCAGACCCAGGAGTGTTTGTGTTTGCCGAGGAGAAGCCGCAATAGGGATTCCGATCCTCCAAGAAAGCAGGCCTATCGCACTGTAGTTTAAAGGATGATGGGGTGCGCACTTGCTTTCAAGAAATCGTCGTTTCGGGGAGCCCTCCTAGTGAGGGTTGCGAACAATGATACGGAAATATGCACCGTGTTTAAGGCTAGAAGACATTTTGAGTACAGCTCCTGAGGATTCTCTCATGGTTTCACAATAGAAAACCGAAATATGCTCTAGTTGTCGTGTCTCGCTTTGTCTCAAGGTTTGGGCTTCACTCTGAACGCATGCCAAGTTGTGGTTCGTTCATTGCAAAACACTTCTAACAGAGGGCTTGTCCTAATCCGTATAGAAACATTGTAATTAATATAGAGCCCTTGCAGAATCCCCTTGTGCGATCCAGTAGAGCAGGGGGCTTTTCGCAGGACAACCGGCAGCGGTCCTCAGACGAGTTCTTCGCCCTTTGGGAAAGCGGCTTGGATTGGAAAGCGTGGTCTGGCGACGACTTGGGCGCCGAAACCTTTACCCACAGGCCCCATAGTAGTTCTTTTTTGGGGTTCATATTTAGAATTCTATAAGGTAATCCCAAAAAGGAATTCCCATGGGGCCTATGGGTAACCCCCCAGCACCTGGAGACCCGAAATGTGTGTACGTAAACTTGTTTTAAGGCCTTTGGGGTTGAGCGCCTACATAAGGTTTAAGCCTAAGCCAAGCAAAGGCCCCTAGACCCTGCTACGGCCTAGGGTTTAAGGGTCTGAAGTATAGCTGTATTTGTAGTGTTGTCGTCGTTATTTTTGTCGGCGAAGGATAGTCTTGTACCTGCGAGACCGCATCGGTGTTCGTTGCCATCGTCGGTGCGTGTACTGCCGCTGCTCCCGGCCCATAACTAGAGGCCTGGCGGCCAAACCCCTGAAATTACCCCAAAAAAGCCATTAGTGTGAGCTTCAGCTTGAAGCATTGCATGCCTCCGCCTGTGAACTTCTCACGATCGAAGCCTACATCCCTAAATTTCTTGCAAACCCTGAAAGCCTGCGGCCCTGAACTGCAATTTCTTCTAAACGACTTACCCAGAGGGTCCGTATATACTACCATTGTGGAATTAGGTCCCAAAAGACCATCCGTGGTATGGTTTTGGGGACCTAATTCCATAATGGTAGTATATATGGACCCTATGGGTTAGCTACAATGGCAACCAAAGCCACGTGATGGCTTAGCGTCAGAAAAGCCAAACACTAACCCTAGACCAAAATCCCACGACTCAGGCTTCTTCATTGATCTCAAAAAGGCTCGGGGCAGCGCCGCCCTCAAGTCTCAAGTCCACAGAATTAGCGGTGCTGAGCGGCCAGATAGCCACAGTAAAGCCCTGATTGTGAAACCTGCGTCTCCCAAATCCTTAAACCCTAAACCTGTCTTGTCCGCCTGGAGCTCTGTACATATTTGGATTGAAGCATGTAGCTTCTGCTTGTGTGAAGCCGTTTCCAATGGTATGCATAGTTTCCTGCATGCTTGTGGCTGTGTACCCATAGGCCCCATAGTAGTTCCTTTTCGGGGTTCATATGTAGAATCGTATAAGGTAATCCCAAAAAGGAACTACTATGGGGCCTATGGGTAGTGTGTAAAGCCAGAGGATCTGAAGCTTTGGATCTTGGGAAACTCACCCCCCGAGCCCGCTCTCTATACTTACCTTTGGTTAGTAGGGAATGGAGGAATGGGGTACAATTATAACTGCTATTACTACCATTCTTCCATTCCCTACTAACCAAAGGTAGGTATATTCGGATGATATTGGTTTTCTTTGTCTTGCGAGTCTTGTGATGCCCCATTTTTTCGAAAGAGACCAGGTTTTTGTGCAAGACGACCATAAAGAGCCCTGAAATCCGCAATTTTTTGCCTCGTGGGGATCTCCTTGGTGCAGCCTCAGCCAGACAGACTCTTCAAACTTCGTGTCACGGTTTAATTAGGGGTTTAGGGTTTACAGGGGTTTAGGGGTTCAAGGGGCTAGGCTTCAGGGGTTCAGGGTTTAGGGCTAACGCCCTAGCTTCCTTGATCAGTGACTTTGACCTCGACACAACGGCTTCGCAACGGGCTTTAGACGTCCTCCTTCCACCGGACTAGGGATAGAGGTATGCAAGCGACTCTACGTGCTCGAACTAAGGACCCCTTTGACTAGGCCGCTCTGGGAATAAATGTCATTGAACTCCAGTGTAACGTAATGTTTAAAGACATCATTGTTCAAAGCGTCTCTAAGAAATGCCCGGCAAAGGTAGTCCTAAACCCGAATTTTCAAACCCGGCACTCTAAGTCCCAAAGCCCTAAACCCTGAGTCAGTTTTCCAAAGCCGCACAGCCCCGAAGGCTACCAGAGAGAGCAGCTTGCGTCTCTTCGCAGCAGCCGGTCGGCTTCTCTGCCCCCTAGGCAGGGTGCTTAATTAGGGGTTTTGGGGTTTAGGGTGCTTAGGGTTTTGGGGTTTAAGGGTGCTTCGGGTTTTGGTGTTTAGGGTGCTGAGGTTTCAGTGGTTGGTTGGGCTTTGCAGTTGACGGCCATGGCGATGACGATCTTCAGTAGCAGCTCTCGTCGCCATGGTATTGGCATGCCATTGCTCTTATACTATTACCACACCTGCTGCTGCCGCTGCTGCTACTACTAATACCACGACGTCGACGACGATTACTGCGACTACGACTACTACTACGGCTGCTAACACCAATGCTTTCGTGCCAGCGAATATGCTTGTTCGTCTTCCGCATGTGGACCGAGTTTACATTAGAGGACACCTATGCTAGACCATGCGGTCGTGCGGCTAAGTTTCACCTGAATGTAATAATGTGATCTGACATGGAGCTCGAAGCCCGTGCTTACAAATCCCAAACCCTTCAGTGAGCCCTAAACCCCAAAAATCTTACTTGCAGCGTTGGATCCAGACCTACCGCCCGGCCTCAACCATAGTGTGGCCTGTTCACACGGCAGGCCTCGGGTGGATAATGTAATGTAGTGGCATTAACAATTAGTTAAAATAGGGTTTTGGGAGTATACTTATTGTAAATATTTTGGTATACCGTTTCGGGGCGCTGGCACATTCGGCAGCGGTGAAGGCTCTGCATGCTCCATGTTGAAGCGTACAGACTACTCCGAATAAGCGAGTCAGTCATGGGTCCCGCAGGAGTTCTGCCGGATGCTGCGCGGGGAAAGCCTCGCCTCTCGAGTGGCCAGGGTTTAGGGTTTAGGGGTTTAGGGTTTAGGGGTTTAGGGTTTAGGGACCGACAAGAGGAAGGAATGACTCTACAGGCGCGCGTGGCTCACTAGAATGTTGCTGATGGCTCTGCAATGGACCGACTGGATCTATCCCAGGCCTCCTGTGTTCCGGCGGCCATGGCCTTGAGAACTGCCGAGTTGCAAAAGGCAGGAGTGTGGTGCTATACAGGAGCACAGCAGCAGCATCTGATGAGATCAGTGGACGACGATGTTACGGTCTGTGAACACATCGCCGAGAATCCTGAGGCAGACCCACTCGTCAGCATCGACTACGAGGGTAGCTGCTGGTGTCGTAAACCCTAAACCTTAAACCCTTGGCTATCCTATACAGCCGATTTCCTCCCAGCCGTTTGGTTTGCATTCCAAAGGCTCCCGGCACGCCTTTCATGCACTTGAAATCCACTTTAGGAGGAGTCGTTCGGAGGCCAAGGCATGAACCACTCGGATGCTGGCTGTGCCAGCATGAATGATTCAAGATACTATTCTTTTGGCTTCTTTCTTGTAACAATAAAGGATCATACCCCAAAACCCCTCGACATTAGGCAGTGTTGCTGGGCCCTCGATTTGCGAAGCTTGGCCAACCAGATCGCACTGCCTCTAGCTGTGCGCATAACAGTTGGGCCGAGGCCCGTAGACCTGCAAATCTGTTTGCCCCTAGGCCCTACCCAGAGGCTCCATAGTAGTTCCTTTTTGGGATTTCCTTATAGGATTCCAAATATGAACCCCAAAAAGGAACCACTATGGAGCCTCTAGGTACACCCCTAAACCAAAAAAAAACGTAAACCCCTGAACCCCTCAATCCCCCAAACCCTCAGACCCGGCAACCCTCATAAACCCGACACTCCTAAACCCCTACAACCCTACAGTAGAAGCCCAAAAGTTGGAAACCCAATAGCCTCAATCCTTAAGAGCAATGTATATGGAATCCCAGCACTAATTGTCCTGAATCCGGTTTTCAACTTTTTGGGATCTACTATAAGCCCCTACAACCCTAAACCCTCCAGTGATTCAGCGATTCTTGCTGCATTGAAGGCGACGGCACACTTTACCGAATCTGGAGCCGGCAGCTCGACAGAATTTCAGACTTTCTGCCGCTTGTGGGGTTTCGGGTGGGTAGGCTTTACGGGCTTAGGGGTTTGGGCGTTTAGGGTTTATGTTATGGGTTTGGGTGTTTATGGTTTATGGGTTTGGGTGTTCAGGGTTTGGGGTTTTGGGGTTTTGGGTTTGGGGGCTTAGTGGTTTAGGATTTGAGGGCTTAGGGTTTAGAGTTTAGGATCTTTGCTAAACCTCAAACCGCCCCGAATCCTAAACCCGAAGCTGTTTTAAACCCTAAGACCTACCTATAGTCTCCATTGTCGTTCCTTTTTTTTGGTTAGCCAAAATCTCTATTATAGGATCCTGACCATCAAGCTGGTTAACCAAAAAAGGAACTATGATGGAGACTCCAGGGACGGCCTTGAATTCCTAAACTCTTCCACCATCAAGCCCGCAGCCTTGATCGCTTTTTTGCATTCTACACCCTCAACCGCTTTCAATCCCTAAACCCCTCAACCCTAAACCCCAAAACCCTAAACCCAAAACCCCTCTAAACCCTAAACTGCCGTAAATCCTACGCCCTGTAACCTTGAAGTCCTAAATTCCAGGCTACCGCGTAAAGTCCTGAGCACTAGAACCGTTGAAAACTTACCCTAAGGGTCCATGTACCCATGTAGCATATACTTTGGCCCTAAAATACCTATATAGGGATTACCTTAAGGCCAAGGTATATACATATAGGTACATGGACCCTGGATCTAAAAAGTAGGTCCCCTAATTTGGGGCCCTATACTACTAAGGGTACTGTACACGAACCCGCATCAGGGATCTACTTTTTGGATCCTCCCGGGGGTCTGGGAACAACTTACCTATTGTAGTTCCTTTTCTTGGTTAACCAATTTTATATTAGAGGATCTTAATCATAAAATTGGCTAACCCAAAAAATAGGAACTACAAAGGAGACTATAGGTACTGCTGATGGACAAAATCCTACATTACCCATAATAAGGAATATACCATAACCCCCACAGCCCAGGGCCCTTGGGGTCATGCAGGATTTTGTCCATCAGCCGTAGTATTGAAACCAACATCGCCTAAACCCGGTCGGACGCCCAGGGCGGCAGCAAGACGCCGACCACGTCGCCACGCGTGGCGCCGAGGGCATCGCCTCGATTGCCACCGAAGAGGAGCCTTCAGGTGGCCACCGAAAAAGCCGGTCTTGATAAGAACCATGATAACAATACTAACAACAATAGCCATAATAATACTGAGTGACAAGAACAGTAATAATAGAGATACTAATAGTACGAAATATAATAATCGTGGTAATAATGAGAATATAGCCCATAATAACAACACGAATAGTACTAGTAAGACTAAAAGTAGGTATAGATCGGGGTCATGGGTTTTCACGTGGGTCCGGGGTGCCACCTCGCCCAAATTTGACATGGAATTTAGCGGCGCCCGTCTCGCAAGGACATTTGTCCCGTTTAGAAGCAGAGGCTAAACTATAGGGGCGTTAATAATAGGGTTCCTTTAAAGGGGTCCTATTAGGGCCACGACAAGGGCACTATAATAGAGGGGCCGAAAGAATTACCAATACTATTTTGGGGCGTTCTTTATTGTAATTGAAGTATACTGGTCCGCAAACCCTATTCTAATTATCAAGGCCCCTATATTAAACGACCCCCGTAAGCCCTTAGTGCAATGGGGATCTTGGCTGGGTTGCTAGAATAAATGAGGTGTCCTGCCTTTGCATTTGTGGTTGCCGCTGTTGCTGAGGCTCCAGAGTCTAGGGTGAGTCTGAACTGCGCACACGACAGCTTGAGGGGTTAGGCTTTAGATTTATATAGCCAGCTGCGGGTGACATCTGCTAGGATTCAAAACTGTGGTGGTCTGGCTCGGGTTCAGAGTTCCAGGGTTGAGACTCAACATGTTCGGGTTTAGGGTTTCGCGTGTGCGTTGTAGGGTTCAGCACATCCGAATGCCGGATTTGCCGTGCTGGAGTTTTGTTGTTAAGGCTTAGCGTCGCAAGGTGGTCAAGGCAAACTTCTGCTCATACTGAATCAAAAGCCCAGAGCCCCAAAACTTAATCCCTAAAACCCCCCAAACCCAAATCCTAAATCCTGAACCCTAAGGGTCCAAGTACCTAATAATCATATACTCTCCTAAATATTGAGCTACATAACTACTATCCTAAACCCGAGTACCTAATTATTGGGTCCTTTGGACCCTTAGGGGAAGCTTAAGCTCAGATGAAGGGATGTTGTTTTCGGGGAAGCTTGGGCCGACGTGTGATCGTGTTCCGGGGAGCCTGCATGCACCAATCTTGACAACCCAAATCCTGAACCAACCTTTCTATGGGCAACTCAGGGCCACCCCAAGAACTAGGAACATTTGCTCCTGCACCTGCATGGTATCATCAAAAGACATCCCAACAAAGGCATCAAAAGTAGTCATGGTTCCTGCACAAGCTGCTCGTGCTTGCAGTGCTGATATACTATAGGGGCATAAATATAATTACCAATACTATTGCGGGGGCTCCTTAATATAATTATATAGTATAGTGGGCCCCAAAACCCTATTCAAATTATTAAGGCCCCTATATTAACTTCATCTTTTTTGCCGACCTAGGCTCCTACACACCCCGAAGAACTTTGCAGCTTGCTAAGAGCTTGTGGCAACTTCCAATATTATCCAAAGCCTCATGTTTCGGGGTAGGTATGTTTTCTGCCTGCAGAGCTTGAGAAAGCCAAATCCACATATTTGTGAACAGGAAGGGCATACATTCTAACTTCGACACATAGATGTATGATGTATGTATGCTTCTTGCGCAAAAAACCGGTTTGATGAGAGCCATCAAGGAGACACCTGCCTGGGACCTGCCTGTTCGCAAAACTAACTGTGTTCGTTCATGTTGTGGGGGCAGGTGGTGCGCTTCTACACTGGGCCGGGGCAAAGCGGAAAGAGCGAAGTGGCCGAGCCTGGCGGCTCTTCTGCAAGACGCCGGTAAGCAGCACGAGCTCCTTAACCCGAAGGGTCCATGCGCCCAAAATAGTATCCCTAAAGGATCGTTTAAGGGGTTCCTTAAACGGTTTAGGGATAGGGATATTCAGGGTATATAAGGATCCATGTACCCTAATAGTATATACTATGGCCTTCAAGTACTCCTGATATAGGCCCAAAGTTTCTACTATTTGGGTACACGGACCCTTAGGGTAAGCTTCTACAGGCTGCGGTTTCAGAGTTCACGGCCTGGGGAGTTCGTAGCCTGGAGTGTGGGCTAAAGATATAGCTGTTCGAAAATCTTGGCACGCGGATTTCAAGGGCTGCGGATCACAAGACCTGAAGCTTGAATGGTCCTGGGCACCGGCGGCCAAGGACGAATAAGAAGGCACACTGTGCAGCTGGTGGGCGTTGTTTGTGTAAGCCAGGTAAACCCTTAGCCCGGAACTCTGGGCTTCAGGACCTTCATAGATTCTGAAGGGTTTAGGGTTTAGGGGTTCAGGGCCCACAATCTTCAAAACCCCCCCCAAACCAGAAACCCAACACTAAAGCACGCGAAATCCTAGATCCTAAAGTTCCTAAAGCCATGAACCCTACGAACCACCAAACTCCCTAAACCCTAAAACCATACACTCCTTATAGGACCCTTGATGGAAGCTTCTTCTAAACCTTTTAACGAAGGATCCCAGTAGTTGTTTCTGGTTGGAGGATCCGCTACGGGTTCTTGAACTTAGGGTCGGCAGTACAAGGGTTTAGGGGGTTTAGGGTTTTAGGGTTTTAGGGTTTTAGGGTTTAGGGTTTTAGGGTTTAGGGCTTTAGGGAGGGCTTATGGTTTAGATTAAGAATTTTTGGGTGCTACATCCCGCAGGTGATGCTCTTATTGATGTTTGCGTTTATTTGGCGGGGTCTCCTTGAGACGGAGCAATGAGGAAACATCGCAGTGAACTTCGCTTTTTTGTGAGTTCGTGATGGTAGATTCCTACCGGGTACATGCTGAAACAGATAGATGTTAGGGTTGGCTGATCTATTGGGCTACATATACATCCGCACGAACAAAGGTATATACAGGGCTTCGGGCTGTTGGGCTCAGGGCCTTTTTGTTTATCGGATGGCTGCAACCCTAAAAATTCTAAACCCTTAACCCGAATTTCGTAAGGCCTAAACTTTAATCCTTAAACCCTTAAACCCTAGGGTTTAGGGTTTAGGGTTTAGGGCCCCTAACGCCCAAAACCCTAAACCCCTAAACCCCAAGCCCAGCACGGCCACCCCAAGGAGCCAGCGATGCTGCGCCCGAGGGGTCAGATAGTTCTTCGCTGCCAGCCGCCGATGGCGAAGCCAAATGATATTCTGCCTAGAGGCTCCATTGTAGTTCCTTTTTTTGGTTGACCAAAATCCCTATTATGGAGTCCTAACCATAAAACTGGTTAACCAAAAAAAGGAACTACAATGGAGACTCTAGGTACATCCTACTATAAATTTTAGATCATAGTTGTGGGGTATGACGGTATCATAGTTGTGGGGTATGGCGGTATCTTAGAATCTTGTTCTACTGTAGTAGGTTCTACATGATTCTGCTATTTCAGATATAGTGTAATATGTATAAATCTGCACTATAATCCGTTATGATCTGCCATAGAATGTACTATAGGGTATTATAAGACACCATGTGCCCTGTGCTTGCGAACTGCGTGTCCCTGGCTGACTCTCTTATCTAGTTTGGGTTTCCTCAAAGCTTTGTAGACTGCGCCTTGAACAAAGAAACGAAGGCTACGGTACCACTGATATTCTACTAAACTATATCCTACTGTCATATACCGTACTACCTATAGTTTCCATTGTAGTTCCTTTTTGGGGTTACCTTATAGGATCCTAGATGTATAATTGGTTTAACCAAGAAAAGGAACTACAATGGAGACTATAGGTATACTAAACGTAAACCATTACCTACAATGTAATATACTAGCTGCGGTTGCTTCTGTGGCCCGCCATGTTCCCCCGCATGCGTGACTGTTGGGCGATGCGCGAGGTTGAGAGAAGCGTGAGGCTCTGCACCCCTTATCCGAACACCCAAACGGCCCAAACCCCAAAGCCTAGACCCGTAAACCCCCCCACTGCCAAACCCTAAACCCCAAACCCCAAATCCTAATATAAATCCCCAAAACCCTAAACTTCCCTAAACCCTAGCATAAACCCCCAAAGCCCTAAACCCTAGCATAAACCCCCCCAAAACCCTAAACCCTAGCATAAACCCCAAAACCCTAAACCCTAGCATAAACCCCCGAAAGCCCTAAACCCTAGCATAAACCCCCGAAAGCCCTAAACCCTAGCATAAACCCCCGAAAGCCCTAAACCCTAGCATAAACCCCAAAACCCTAAACCCTAGCATAAACCCCCCCAAAACCCTAAACCCTAGCATAAACCCCCAAAAACCCTAAACCCTAGCATACACCCCAAAACCCTAGACCTTAGTATAAACCCCCCAAAAAGCCTAAACCCTAAAAGTTACTACCTAGAGTCTCCATTGTAGTTCCTTTTTTTGGTTAACCAGTTTTATGGTTAGGATCCTATAATGGAGATAAGGAACTACAATGGAGACTATAGGTACCTTACAGAGCTTGGAACACCGAAGACGAATAGTATAGGTTAGTCGTCCCCTGTAGAGGTCCCGAAACCTGAACCCAGTATTTTGCGTACCCCTAAACCTCGGATGCCTCGCACCTCCCTCCGCCGTCCCTAAGTTCGATCAGAGCGCGGCTGCTGAAGTATTGGCAGCCCAGACATGGCAGTCACTCCAAACACCAAACGCAAAGACAAAAGTTACTGCCAATGCCGCCCTTCATGCGGTCGAAACAGTTAGTGACGATACTTAAAGGCCCTAGTAATATGTGCCCTAAACCCTAAGCCCTAAACCCTAAACCCCGAGAGCCTATTCCAAGTCCTGTTTTGGGCGCAAGAGGCTTGAGGATGAGGGATGATGTTAGGATATGGGAGTTTCCGAAAATTGAGGGTACCTCTAGAGGGATCCTTTAAGGGTTCCTTAAAGGGATCTATAAGGGTTCTATAAAGGGTTTAGGGTTTAGAGTTTCCGAAAATTAGGGGTACCTTATTTTGGGTCCTGATAATTAGGATCCTACTATTTAGGGTACTATATTAGGGTCCCCTATTTTCGGAAACTCCCATATATTAGGGCTTAGGCTTTAGGTATCGCACCGAAAGTTTGTGAAGATGATTCTGTAGAGAGTCAAGGTTTATAGCATCTGGGGTTTAAGCTGAGTACAATCCGTGACCCGAAAGACGTGTCCATCAACTTTTCCTACAAAGCCATTGTCCTGCATCGAGGGTTACCCTAAGCCCTTATAACTGCTATCTCCCCAAACTCCTTAAACCAATAGCCCTAGCACCCAAGACCTTAAAGCCCTAAGTTCAAACGGTAGGCTCTTACCCAACAAGCCCGAACGCTACACCTGAGTTCATAGCATGCCGAACCCCCCCCCCCCCNACCCCCCCCCCCCCCAAACAAAAAAATAAATAAAAGTAGGTAAATGATGGCCCGAAGCCTATAAAAGCCTATTGTTCTACATACTCTTGGCCCACCTTTGGCGTCCCCTAAACCCTAAACTCTGCACCCTAAACCCCTGAACCCCCAAGTCCTCGCCTGGATGATTTGAATCCCGCCCGGGAAGGGTTCCTTTAAAGGGATCTATAATCTATATATGGGTTGTATAGTACGGCTCTGTAGGGTTTTCGGCTGAGGGGTTTAGGAGCTTCAGCTGGAAACGGGGGCTTAAGGTTTAGGGAGTTTTGGGGGTTGAGGGAGTTTTTGGTTCAGTTTCGAGGTTTTGGGGTTTGGGGAGTTTTGGGGTTTAGGGTTTGGGGTTTAGGGTTTAGGGTTTGGGGTTTAGGGTTTAGGGTTCTTAGGGGAAAAAGGAGCCAAGAGGCAGGGTTTCGCGTAGTGCTCACGTGTGAAGGGCTTAGTTTTTCGAAGGCTTTCAGGATCTTGTGAACCAAAAATGAAGGGTTTTGGAAACCTACAGGTGCAGTCATAGATCTTAGCTTGAGGGACATGGCCAAAGACTGCCTGTCGCCCCTGTCGGTGTCGGAATTCGCACGGAGTCTCCTTTTCAGCAGGGTCTGCAGATCAAACCTGAACCCGAATACCAGACTGCGCCACCAAGATTGAATTTTGGTTTCAAGCGTGTAGATCCCGAAAGACATGGAATCCTGAAGAAGAGGACCTCTTACCCTAGGGTGCAGGGTTTGGGGTCCAGGGTTTGATAGGCCGGGAGCTTCCGTTGGGGGCTACAGGTTTAGAGGCCCGAAAGCCCCAGCCAGAGGACTCCAAAAGGTCAGCGACACAAGTGCAAACTACAGCCTGAACGGTGAATCCTAAACTGCCAACCCGAATGTCGCAAACGGTGTAGAACCAGCCTGCCTGATGAGACGTTTCTGCCGGACCCTGTTATCCGGGTGTACAAAAGTGGGACATAAGAGCCGAACTCGTTTCAGGATCCGGGGGGCGTTTTGCATTGCAGTAATCTGTGAGGCTCTGACTAACGCAAGCAGGGCTCATCCATTCACAACCTCAGTTGCTTCCGACAGATGAAGCCCACTGATCCTTGAAGTAGGGTTTATCAAAAGGACCACATTACTAACTATATTCCAACAGAATCTGTGGCTGTTCGCCATATACTACGAACCCTGTATGGCCCTATGTGGCATATGAGCCCTAAACCCTAAGCTCTGAAATCCAAACCTCAAACCCTAAGCCCTAAATAAACCCTAAGTCCTAAACCTTAAAATCCTAAAACCCTAATTCCTAAAGCCCTAAATCCCTAAATCCTAAAACCCTAAAATCCTAAAACCCTAAAACCCTAAATCATGAAGCCAAACCTTAGAAGCCCTAATGTGGTCCTTTTGGGTTAGGGATGTCAAGGCCAGGAGTGGCCGACAAAAAGGAACGGAGCCGATCAAAGAGCACCCTGACCCTGGTGGACGCAGTACCAGGTATCGATTTGGGATATGTTTGTTAATTTCCCTTACTAATAGTTCAATGAAGAGCCCTAATCATAAATAAGTTTGAAATTTGGCGACTGTTGAAATCTACTCTAGAGCAGGATTGAGAGTGTGTCGTGGCGTTCTTGAATCCTTGGGTTTCCGTGGTGTTTAAGTCTCTCAAGTTTAAGGTGTAGTGTTTATAGGGTTTAGGGTTGTTAGGGTAGGGTTTAGGGGTTGGCGGCCTCGGCATAGAGGGTCGCAGAGGCTTTAGGGACAATAAATTTGAGTATTCACGGTTCAGGTACACCCTCGATCCATTTATCCGCATGGTTTCAGAAGCCAAATAACGGCTGGGATAGTTTTTAGCGCAATCATCAGCTCTTATTTATTTGCGTGCCATGTTTGTGTCAGGGCATCGTGCTCCTGCTTTGAGATTGCTGCTAGAGACAGCATTTCCGATCTTTGTAGACGTCCCACGGATTTCCCTGGGTTTTGGCACCGTCAATGCCTGAGCCGTAAGCCCCAAGCGAGTGCGACATTGCAAACACAAAAACATCAACGATATGAAGATTCTGAGAGTCCGATGTCGCCATCTAAGAATAACCTGGAAGTAGCACATATTGCCCACCTGCAAATGTTCTGTTCGGCTTTATGGCTGTATATACTTTCGCCACTATGCCGACTACATACACTGTTGATGAGTTCTGTATAACCCTACTATAAGGTACTATAAACCCTGAAGCCCAAACACTAAATCCTTGTAATTCAATATTCGAACACGGACTTGAGCCCCCAAAGCCCTTCCAATTTCGCTGTTCAGCCGACAAACATGCTCTCGGAGTCGGAGACCCAGACCTTCCAGAATCCCGTAGTTAAGGGATAGACCTTAACACATAGTAGGATCCCTAAAATGGTTTAAGGCATGTTCCTTAAACTAATGGACCCTGGAAGGTCTGGGAAGGAGGTCCCTGCTATAATTATAGTCTGATGTATCCCATGACCCTATTCTAAGCACTATGTCCCCTGTAGCCAAGCCGTCCCAAACCCTATAATTGGGACAAGCCGCCTGCAAGGGTCTGAAGGGTTTTTCTAGTTTGTTTAAGGGTTTTGTAAGGGCTTCGCATTATGTTGTAATGACACTTATTGAATCCCAAAACCTGAAGTTAGGGCGTTGTTAAAACAACTTGCTGGTTCAGTTCAGAATGTGCAAGAGAACTCTTCGTCAACGAGCCCCCATAAACCCAGACCCTCCATCTACCCTCTAGTAGACCCCAGGTACCAATTTTGAGGGGACATATACACCCCTATGTCAGGGTACAGGGAGGGTCCTGGAACAGTTCGGGAAAGCCCAGGGACTCTGCCGAGCTCGCCTAGCCAAGCTAACGAAGCAGCTGCTCCTTTCGGGGAGCCTGGTCGGTTCTGACGGAAAACAGAAGCACCAACTGAGCTTGTTGGGGGTTTAGGCTTTAGACTGGGTTTTTTTGTACAGCAGCAACTGAGGGTACTGGTTTTTGGAGTTTAGGGTTAGGGATTAGAATGGGTGTATCATACAGTTGGAGCTACACAGCCTGAGCCCCCAATGCCGTACGGCACAGGGACCGTGAGCCCCCCTGCCACTTGCGAATTCCCCTGAAGCGTTGACTACGGGCCTGGGGTTCAGGTTTCGCCCATTAAGTAATTTTGGGTTTAGGGTTTAGGGTTTCGCCCGTTAAGTAGGTATGCATTGGAAGGTTAGGCGGCTCAACCCATCTACCCCGAAGCCTGAACACCGCGCGCGCAGGCTTACAAGAAAGCGAATCGTTCAGACTTGTCGCTGATGATGATCGAGAAGCTTACGCAGCAGTCCAAGTGATAGTTGCTTCAATGAGGTTACGCCAAAGTTGTTTGTCTGTTTGCACTTCAGCATAAATGTGGTAATATTTCCGAAACTGATCTGCCCAGCACAGCACCCCCCTCCCTCCTAAACCATGGCAAGACCTCAGGTAATATTTCAGCTTGAATCATTACCAGTACTATTTTTTGGTAGGGTTCCGGTTATAAACATCGCAACTATAAAGGCCCGTGTTTCACATTTCCGGAGTCCCCAATGCTCAATTTGCAAGCCTGCTCAGCCCTGCACATCCAAGCACTTATATAGTACGCACGCAGTGTAAACTTCCCTTTAAGTACATGGAAACCTTCCTTAGGCCAGCATGTCTATGACACTGGCAGCAGGTTTTTCTGGAAGTGCGCATATTGTACATGCAATGCAATGCAATGCAATGCATGTGTGTACACACATATATATATATATATATACACACATGCAGATTATGATTGTCAACAGTCAACTTTGTCAGCTTATGCCAGGGCCTATGTATTCGTCGACCTGTGTATCTTACCTTGTTCTCTGGCCCATATGTCTACTTTGCCCGCCGAGGATCCTGCCTATATCCTAACCTAGCATTACAACATATTACAACCCTACAGTCCTACAGGCTTTCATTTCAATAGTTACGCTCAGCTCGACCACTCGACAACGGAGGCGATAATGCTTTGTTTCCACAGGCAGTAGGGCTTCGGTTTACGGCTTAGGATTTAAATGAATGTCTGTTGTAGCAGGGGCCCTATGAAGGCCTTACAGCATAAACAAGTGTGTTAATAATGCACGTCGTCTCCTTTGAATGAAAAGGTATAAGAACGTGCTGGAACCTGGAAAGACCGAATTCGATTCCTATTGCAATCTTTGTGAGAAGACGACGGAATGTAAATCGTAAACCTTCTCAACCATTCGGATCACGACCAGGCACAATGCTGTCATCGAGCGACGCTTCAAGGACGTGGGCGTTCAGCCACACGAGGGTTGCAGGGCTTCGGCTCGCATTTTCAGGGGACTGGGAGGGGGTTCTTGCGATACGCTCATGCTTGGTTGTAGAGAAATGCGGGGCGGTCTCGATGGATTTTGATCCTCCTGCGAGGATTGATAGACCGAAGTCAGCACCAACCGGGGGCGAGCGAACCATGTCATAAATGAGGTTTGCTGCGAAGGTCAGTGCCCTAAACACTGCCCCCCTAAACCCTAAACCCTAAACCAGCCAGCTCTGGAATCAACTTTCAAATTAAGTCCATGTCCTGGTATAGGTTTCTTTGGGGGCCCGGTCGGCGTTGTCCAGCCCGCCGACCTCCACCCCCAGGGGCTTACACGAACAAAGCTTGAAAGGCCGACACATTATAACATAGGGACCTTTGCGGGGGTAGGGGGCCCTAATTTAATACCTATATTATATATAATAAGGACTTAGTAAGGCCTATTTAAGGGAGTATGGTCCCCTACCCCCCCCTCCCCCTACCCCCCCAAGGGCCCTTATGATTATAATAATGCACCAGAACTTATAGACAGCATGTGATGCTTCGGCACTGCCCAGTAGTGGCAGTCTCATGACAACAGCCCCAAAGCTCCACACCGTCTACGTAAGCCCCACACTGAAGGCCCTGAACCCCGAGACCCTTCTGAAGTCTGAAAGGAACGAATTTGCAAAACTACTGGGTATACTTCCATTCGCATAAGTAGGTACTAGTTTGGTGTTAGGTTTAGATACTGATGTAAGACAGGACGTTTTCTTGGCTACAGGATTCAGGACTTGTGGTCTCAGCATCGCGACTTGTTGCACTGCCAATTCCACATCCTACACATCTAGGGGAGTTGATATGCCCTTTTCACAGACTGGGTTCCTGAGTAGTACCCTTTTGCCCTTTTTATTTTGGTGTCTCCTTATTCAAACCGAATAGGAGGGAAAAGGGTACCCGTATTATAAAGTGGCTACTCAGCAACCTTGCAGATACTGATGGCATATTCTGAGCATGCACCCCCCAAGTAAGCCCCAAACACTTTAACCAGTGGCCTTTAACCTTCTTGGGGCACGATATTCCCCATACAATCACAACGGAAGTCTTACAATCCCCGGTCCTCAACCCGTCGAGTCTTCACAAGATCGCACCTGCAGCCGTCTCCAGCTCGACCTGGGTAGCTAACCTTTAACCTTTTTTAAATTTTTTGGGGGGGTTCATATAATTCTACCATATTCATAATTGAAGTAAACTCAGCCCCTCAGTTGAAGCACCATAAAGGCCTAGGCCCAAAGTCTAAGGCAAGCCCTTAGGCCAGAAATCCTACATCCAACAACTCCCCCCTTGACCCTAAGCGCTCAAGTCCTAAGAAGCTCCCAAGCAGATACACAACCCAGTCGTAAACAGGAACACGCCCAATCTATAGGTTCTGGTCCCCATAAACCCTTGACAAGATCCAGTGTAACACCACAAAACACGCATAGACCACGACAAGACTACAGCGAAACCTGAACCTAAACCCTAACCCCTGATCCCTTCACCCTAGACCCCTAAACCCTAAACCCCAAACCCTGAACCCCAAGCCCTAGAAGTTACAAGGGGCAATTCTACTGGGGTACCACTCCGCGAGCAGCCATGGGCAGAGAATTCTCGGAGAAGCTGAAACTCCTTGGCATCGCGGTGGCCGACCGCCTGGCTCAAGTCGCAGGAGCTCATCAGAGTCTCCCCCATGAGCCCCCAGCTTCAGGAGTATACCGTAAGGTATGCCTATGATAGTCTCCATTGTAATTCCTTTTTGGGGCTTACCTTGTAGGATCCTAAGTATACACTTGGCTAGACCGAAAAAGGAACTACAATGGAGACTATAGGTAGACTCAAAAACCGTCAAATGCAGGTCGTACTTTAGGTGATTGGCCCGTCATTCTGGGATATCTCGCATGAATTACCCTGAGGCTCCATGTACCCAAATAGTATATACTTTGCGCGCAATGTACCTATATAGGGAGTACTGTAGGGCCAAGCTATATACTATTTGGGTACATGGACCCAAAATCCCTAAACCCTATAGTACCCTTACAGAACCCTTATGGTACCCTTTAAAGGAACCCCAAAATTAACATGTGTACATGGACCCTTAGGGTGAGGGCTCGGTTAGGCTCTTGGGGAGTTTGCAGCTTTTTAGATTTAATTTGGTGTTTTCGGCATCAAGTACCAGGGGCTTAGTTACCTGAGGAGCTCCTAAGCGAGAAATCCCAAGGTGGACATTGAGATTACACAGGGTTTCTATATGGCATATGGCTTATCCAGGGTTTTGTTTGCGTCAGGAGTTTAGCAGCTAGGCTTCAGGGTTTTGGAGTTTAACGTTTGGGATTCAAACTTAGGTTAGGGTTTAAGGCTTAAAGGCTTTAAGGCCAAAGGTTTTCGGGTTCATGTTTAGTGGATAAGAGCTTAGGATTGGGGCGGCTTAACCCTAAACCCGAACTCCTTTGGGGTGGCGTGTTGAGGATGAGTGGCAGAGTTCAATGCGTAGGGTCTCGGGCGTGGGGTTTGCGAGGGAAGGGTGGGTACCGGGCAGTTTCGGGTTGTGACGGCCCTAAACCCTAAACCCTTACAGCACCCCAACCCTGTGCCCGTGTTATGGAAACAGCTCAAGCCCAAAGCTGGGGCCCAAGACAGACTGAGAGTGCATACCCCCAATTCCTAAACCCTCAGGCCCCCTAAGCCCTAAATCAGTATGAAACCACAATAACTCAAGAACCAGATCAACTCAAGACGGACTAAACCCCAAACCCTAAGCCGGCTTGCAGGAGATCCCTCTGATCTTTTCAAGCGCTTCATCGATGCCGAAAACAGGGTGCCCATCAGCGTCCTGCTTATGGACAAAGGCAGCTCGCCCGTGTAAGCGCATCCGATCTCACGCCTATGCTCGCTTAGAAGGATAAGGCGTTATATATGTGCGCGTACAGACTCCACACAGATATATGCAAACAGCTATGCACAGTAATATACTCCTATTCTAAATAATTATTAAGGCCCCTATGTTAGCTTGATCACATGACTTAGAGTGATATACAGGTCGGAATGATTGGCAGCAATGTCCGCCTTACAGCAGCTCCGATCGGAATATGACTGCAGTATACCACAAAGCCCGACGCTTATCATTCAGTATGGGTACTTGGGTTATAAGTAGCTATAAGTATAGTTGCCTCAATCTAAGACCTTAGTCACTAAGTCCCATGATCCTTTAAATCAGGTTCCTATTTGAGTTGTGGCGGTCTCGACTAAATTCTTCTGCAAGCCAGAACATCCGAATTCCGTAGGAATTTTAGGGTTACATTCATAGGTAGTTACAGCCTGATGCTTTGTTTTCGGGTTTCAGTTTTTAGGGTTTCCGATCCTACAGCCCAAACAATTGACCCGTGACTCCGTCCTGGGGATTTGGGCCCCGGAGTCTACAATATGAGACGAGTTCTTAATTCCTAAACCAAACCTTTCACTTTGAGCCCTAAACTGCTTCAACCTGATCAACCTCCGCCCCCCCCCCCCACCCCCCACTCCCCCCCTCTCGAGAAAAGAAAACATGTTCAAAGCAGCAGTGGCAACAACAACGACGACCGTAACAGCGATAACAACGCACTGACCTTAACCCTCCAAAACCTACTTTTTTGTAGGGTCCCTATAAAATCTATATTAGGGTTTATAATAAGAACCCACGAAAATGTAGGTTTTGGTAGGTTAGGGAAGCTCCAAGCAACCTCTCGCCCGCCACCACCATCACACGAGCCTGCCGAAACGAACCACACAAATCCCCCACCAATGAGCCGATTGTGCCTTGAACCCCAAACCTTAAGAACCCTAACGCCTGAACCACGAAACCCGAAAAAAACCCAAAACCAAAACCCTAAACCTTGCCTTTGGAGGCCTGCGCCGGGCTGCCTTAAAGCTGGCCGGCGAGGAGGGCCGGAGCCTGGCGCGTGCCTTCGATTATTTGCAGAAGGCGGCCGAAGAGAACGAGGCGTGTGGGGTTGTTTTAGGGTTATTCTTGGTACCTGATTATAGTATAGTTTTAATAGAAAGAACTGGGCTTTCGGAAATATTATGAACTATAATTTCGGGACCTCAGCACTTAGTAAAAATAGGGTTTGTCGGAAATGTTTATAGTACTGATAATATGGGATTGTTTTGGGGCCTCTTACAAGGGCTCGATACTTAAAGGCTCCAAGAGGTGACGTCTCTTTGGGTTCGGTGGTTTCAAGGGGCGGGAGTTCCCAAATACGAGTATAGGCGCTTCACAGTAGGCGCCTTTCTCGGGAGCCCTGAAAAAAGGAAGCCAGCTCTGATTATTCATTATTCAGCCTGCCCCATTTGACTGAAAGCTCGTAGCCTGAAGTTCCCACTCCCCAACAACCCTAAACCCTAAACCCTGTTCAAGTTGTTCAGGTTTCTCCAACCCTAAACCCTA
This sequence comes from Symbiodinium sp. clade A Y106, assembly GCA_003297005.1. Taxonomy (NCBI): domain Eukaryota; class Dinophyceae; order Suessiales; family Symbiodiniaceae; genus Symbiodinium; species Symbiodinium sp. clade A. The sequence goes on along the minus strand of BGNK01001001.1, from coordinate 4,532 downwards.
AACCCTAAAAGCTCGAAATCCCCATTTTCAGGATCTCGCTGTGACGCATCTGCCTCGGACCATGGTGCGGCTGGCGAAGCCGAAGGAGACAGGGCCATGGTTTAGGGTTTAGGGTTTAGGGCACTTTTGTTACTTTTTAGGTGTAGAAGCCCAAGCAGACACAGCTGTAAACTCCAGACTCCTAAACCCTAAACCTGTAAACCCCAAAACCCTAAACCCTAAGCCTCAAACCCTAAACCCGAAACCTCTGAACCCTAAAACCAAAACCTCCAAACCCTAGACCCAAGACCCTTAAACCCTAAACCTGTGAACCTTACCCGAAGCCCAAAAGGCTTAAACCCAACAAAGCTGCAGGAGATGCCTCCAGCCGTGGCCGAAGCCATGAGGCTTGTGGAAGCTGAGGAGGCGATTATTCATGAGTATACATGCCCTTAGGGTCCATGAGTCCATGTACTCAAAAGTATATACATTGGCCATGAAGCAGTCCCTATATAGGTACTTTAGGGCCAAAGTATATGCTATATGGGTACATGAACCCTTAGGACATGCTTACACTAGTTTGTACTTATGATTCTTCATGTTCTTGTTTGAGCGTTGTGTTTGGGATTTGTTTGGGGGTTGTTTTTCGGAGGGGGAAGGGGCGAAAGGGGGGTTGAGTGCGCTATTGTAGGGTTTGTAGGGCTTTCGGGGGTCAGCGCTTTAGATTTTTGTTTTAGAGGGAGGGGGGGGGCCTGGTAGGGACAAGGTTGATTGGCTGGGGCTGTGTATATTGTGCTTTGGGGCAAGGTTTTGGTTATTGGGGTTTGGGGTGTGGTGTTTCCTGGTTGGGCCCGTTGAGTGTGAGTGAAGGATTTTAGGATCCAGGCTACAGCATATTGGAGCGAGATGCTAAGTTCACAGACTCCTCATGACTTCTCAGGAGTATTTGGGATTAGGTAACTTTGCAGATTGCAGGTCCTGCACCCTTACTGCGGCTCACCCTAAATCCTGAGACTTTGTAATGTATTTCTTTGGAGTTTGTGTTTTCTGCGTGGAATGATTGCGGTATCGGTTTTGCAGAGCATCTCTGCATGTGTGTTTTTGGCCTTCAGCGGTGTTTGATCTATCGCCTCTGGGTTGCAGTACTTCCAGGGATGTTCTGGCTTTTATTGAGTGAAGTTCAAAGCTTACTTTGCGAGTCGTGTGTCAGTTTTGTTAGCAGCTTAGCCAAGCATTCCCGGATCACTTTGCCAGCGATTTCGGGTGCGAGGTTTGAGAGGGGACTGGGTTTCCTCTCCGTGGTGAAGAAGGCTTGTCGCCGCGGAAGCCACCCTGCAGACCCTCAAGCTGCCACCCATCGTCCCCAACCCTATAGAATGTTTAGGGCTCCGGGTGCTCGGGTAGTAGGGCCAACCCTAAACTCTAAACCTCCCGCACTCCAAACCCCTACGAACCCCAAACCCCGAACCGTGAACTCCCAAACCCTGAACCCTAAACCCTACATATCCTAAACCTAACCCGCAACCCTGAACCCTATAAGCCCTAAACCCTGAAGCCCTACAAGCCCTATAAGCCCGGGAACCTGATTAAGAAACCTAGGGCCTTTGTTAGGGTTCCTTGTATGAATCCCACTATTTGGGGGGTTATAAGCCCAGGGTTTCTTAATCAGGCTCCGACATTAAACCCTGTAAGCCCTACAAGCCTTAACCCCCTTATCCGAGCCAAGTGAGGCCCTAACACCCCAACGCCCTAAGCCCTGAACCCTAAACTATGCTAAACAGGGTCGGCCAAAAGATAATATATATAAGCTTTTGAAAGTAACAAATAATAGTTGTTTTTTCAAGCTGGTTTGATGGATTCTTGGCTGCCATGAGCTCAAGCCCTTGAATTCTGAANCAGGGTCGGCCAAAAGATAATATATATAAGCTTTTGAAAGTAACAAATAATAGTTGTTTTTTCAAGCTGGTTTGATGGATTCTTGGCTGCCATGAGCTCAAGCCCTTGAATTCTGAAGTCTATAACCCACTATACTATACTTTTAATAAGGAACCTCTAAAATAGTGTATGGACTGAAATCATGAATAAGACCGCTACTTAAGCCTGCAGCAGCATCTTCGATGAGGAGTTCGCACAGGCCGGGCCGGCAATTGTTCATATCGTGGAAGATTGCATCCCCGAATTGCTTTGAGGACCTATGGCGTCGACTTGGGCCTGGGTNGCCTGCAGCAGCATCTTCGATGAGGAGTTCGCACAGGCCGGGCCGGCAATTGTTCATATCGTGGAAGATTGCATCCCCGAATTGCTTTGAGGACCTATGGCGTCGACTTGGGCCTGGGTTGCTCAAGGTGCCGACCCCCGATAAGATTAGTGTGAGAGAGTGAGAGAGAGAGAGAATAGACTCTTGCGAGGGCCCAGGTGTCGAAGAGACACCTGTTGGGTATCGCAAAGATGCCCTGGTCCTTGTGAGATGTTGAGGAAGTTAAGGAGAGATGATGGAGGGGTTGAGAGTAGATAGGGTGTGTCACGGGCCCCAGTGTNTCGAAGAGACACCTGTTGGGTATCGCAAAGATGCCCTGGTCCTTGTGAGATGTTGAGGAAGTTAAGGAGAGATGATGGAGGGGTTGAGAGTAGATAGGGTGTGTCACGGGCCCCAGTGTCGTGGAGACGCTGGCTTGGCATCGTGAAGGTGCCAGGTCCTTGACATGTTCAGGCTACCAGTCAGACAGAGGTTGTTCAAGGGCCCCGGTGCCGTAAAGGCACCGGTTTGGCACTGTAAAAATGCCAGGT
>BGNK01001000.1:136527-180232 GCA_003297005.1 Symbiodinium sp. clade A Y106 | reverse complement strand
CGACGGCAGCTGGTATAGAGCCTATTAAGTGCATCCGACACCGGAAGGTGCTCCGCGTTCTGAGGGCACAGTGTCGCACAGGGATGCACTGAATCGCATGCAACTGCGATTATTTCTTGCGAGTATAATTTTCTGCGACTCACCCCACTGTCGTGTCGGTTCATTCTTCTACAGCCTTTTGCATCGACACTGCAGCACTTCACCACCCTGACGGGTCGGTATGCATCCTGCGCAGAGTGNATCCGACACCGGAAGGTGCTCCGCGTTCTGAGGGCACAGTGTCGCACAGGGATGCACTGAATCGCATGCAATTGCGATTATTTCTTGTGAGTATAATTTTCTGCGACTCACCCCACTGTTGTGTCGGTTCATTCTTCTACAGCCTTTTGCATCGACACTGCAGCACTTCACCACCCTGACGGGTCGGTATGCATCCTGCGCAGAGTGAGTGAAGGGTAGTCCGCATTCACAGATCTTTTNGTGTAGCGTAGGTATATTGTTGTACGCCTCCTCCGCTGCGCTCCAATGCGCGGGGGGTGTTCTTAATCCTTTTGTGTACGTATATTAGTGTTCTACCTACGTTACTATGTTGGCTCAAGGCTCAAGTGAACAAAAAGTCCGTGCGTTCTGCTGCTAACAATAGGCTTAGGGGACCTAGACCTAGTGAGTAGGTTCTAAGTAGACGGAGCACTTCGGAGCACTCCAATTTTCAAGCTTCCTGCCAAAGGCTCTGATTTCTAAGTAGCCCGGAAACGCTGTAACATGTACCTACACCTGTCATATGAACACCTGTACAAAGACAGTATGAAACCACCCTAAAGCCTTCATCCTATAGACCTTAGAAGAAACCTGCGTGTTGTTGTGCTCCAGGCTGCTGTGTCGCCGAATCGCACTATGTCTGCAGCTGCTGAGACACCTGGCTGCCAGGGTCCTCGCCCACATTTGAGTGGATCATGGGAGCTGTTCGGTTGGAGGGTGCGCTATATGACCTTTTCGGCGGCGAGCTGAAATCATGAGCAGGGAGTTGAACATGCAACTAAAATAGCTCAAAACCTTACGGGTGCATTCTGAAACAGACAGTTGGCGATTCGTCAGTGCTTGTAGGATGTGTATATATACATATATATAAGCTGTTGTGAGTTGAAAGGCTTTACCTTGGGAGCAAGCTTGTCTTGATACCCGTAGCTTGAAAGCGAAACGTGTGAACATACACCTCGCTGATCCTGAAATTGCAAAGCTACCGGAGGCATGTGATGCAGTTGTGATGTTTCGGCACTGCAGAGCCATGTGAACCGCTCAAATTCGGCATGAACTGTGTTTGAGTCATGTATCGTACCACTCCCCTCCACCCACCGTCCCCCAAAACAGCCCAGTCAAGTTCTTCAGGCCCTGCCACGCTTACAATAAGTGAAGGTTAAAACCCAAAGATTGAAGACGGTCGTAGCTGCAGGAATCCCAATAAACACAAGCCTTTAAGCTGTGAGTCTACCTTGAGGATGTCCGTGGATCCAAAGATGCAGCAGGGCGTGGGCAGGGTGCAGGACCTATGTGTATCAGACGAACCTTGGAGGGTCCTCATGCAGTATAGGGCTTGTATAGGGTTTGGAACTGGTGCTGTGAAAAGTTGCTCGCCCAATGTAGCTTCGTGGTCTTAGAGCAGGGAACCTCAACGATGAGAGTACGGACATGGGGACCATTCCGACCCCTACCTAGGTTAGCTTGCAATCGCAAATCTGCCCAGAACTGCCGCCAACGCGATGTCAGCGATCAGCGACGACTATGGTCCCTTAACGTACCCTTATAGAACCCCTATAAAATCCCTACTGTTGATGGACAAAATCCTGCATGACCCTAAGGACCCTAAACTATGGGAATTATGGTATATTCCTTATAGTGGGTAATGCAGGATTTTTGTCCATCAACCGTATGGATCCTTTTAAGGAGCCCTTCAAGTTACTAAGTCCCATGATTCTTTTCAGAGACGCAGTACCGGCCAAGTGAAGCGTCGACCAGGCTTGTCATTTTGGATATGTACTTGAGTTTAGGATTTAGGGTTTAGGGTTCGAGGAGCTGCAATCAAGCCTGTAAAGGGTTTAGGGCCAACCCTAAACCTAAATCCTAAGCCGTAAACCCTAAGTTTAGGGTTCAGTGCTCAGAATTTGGGATTTCGGGTTAAGGGCCGACTTTTGAGGGGCACTAAAGGGGGGAGAAACTCGTAGCATAGTGTCCTCATGTGATCCTCATATAGCTATTTTGCAATATACTTTCATCACTTTGATCTCTTCTTAGAACTCTTTTTGCCATTATACCATAATAATATACCCAAAAGTCTTAGTCGAATTATTGGGGCCCGGGGTTCCCATCTTTTTACTTTCTGCTTCTCTGGTATTTGAGAGGAGTACCTCGCCTCTGTCAAGAAAGAAGATGTGAAGCAACTCCCTACGGCAGCTTGCTGGTACTGTGGGGGCTTTAAGCGTAACAGGTTCTCTATGAGCTCCTTGCGTGGCGTTTAGGGTTTTAGGGTTGAGGCTTTTCGGCTCCGGGTTTATGGTTTTACGCAGCTGTTTAGGGTTGTGCCGATAGGGCCTTCGAGTGGACTTTGCCGTCCTTGGCCTGTCTGTTTAATGCCCATTCTATCTGCCAAGCACTGGGATTTAGAAAGCCACAGAAGTAAACAATAAGTTTTAACATAGCACGACCCACAAAAATCCGCCTGCCTGCCGGGCATCTTCATGGTATCCTGGCAAGCTTACGCCCTATTTACGCCTGCCCCAAACATCACGAAAGCCATTCTCCAAAAAGCAGTCGAGGCCTACTATAAGGGGCCTTAATATTTAGAATAGGGTTTTGTGGCCGATTTGGCCGATTATACTATATAAGGAACCCTAAGGAATAATGGCTTCTATATTAGAGGCCTGCTTTGGGAAGCCCGAGTCAGAGTCCTCCTGTACAAGTACTCCGAAAGCCCATGAAATCTTCAAAAATTGGCCCTTTTCCAACCATACACTCAGGTTTTGAAGATCCTTCGCCTGATGCTCCCGAACTTGGAGGCCTCTCCCTTGAGGAAGAATCAGTACGAAGCATGCCGATCAGGGCTTTGGAATTCGCTTGGAGGTTCATGTCTTCTGAGTTCTGGGTCGGACGTCCAGCGCTGGGTTTCAAGCTGCTCTTCTACTTCTACTTCCATTTCCACTTCGGTAGCTACTACTACGACGACGACTACTACTACTCCTGCAACTGCAACTACTACTACTACTACCACTACTACTACTACTACTAATTACTACGACTACTAGCATTGCTCAGTACTTGTACTAGGACGAGGTCCAGACGCCAGGAAAACTTCGGTGGACGAATGCGAAGAATGTGTGATTTGCAGAGAGCAAGGTGACTTTCTGGTTGAGAGACCGACATAGCGTGAGACATGGAAGTAGATACAGAAGCAAGAAGGAGCCATGGGGAGTAGGGAGGGAAGATAAAAAGAGACGCAATATAGTGGCCTAAAGAATTACCGCACCTAAAGTAAAGTCAAAGCATCAACCACACAGGTGGCAACTGGCGCTTTGGCCTTGATCTTCGAGTTCGTAAGGGACGTGGCAGAGTCATTTGCCTTGCAATCGGAGCGGGGCCCGACACCCTAAGCATACGGCTGAGGGGCATAAAGTACCCTAAGTGTCCTAAACGATGGGACTGAATTACGAAATGCTCGGTACTATGGTGTGACTAATGCCGGGCTGTATCCATCCGCTATACGACTAGGATATACCGCACATGCCGCACCCCGAAGTGCTGTACCCCAAAGTCCTTAACCCGAATGTTTAGGTCTACTACCGTTATGAGGTGTCAAGGCGCGAACTCGGGTCTCTTGAGTTTTTAATCTACAGCATAGTGCTCTCCCTGTTGTAGTTGCCGATGTTTTTGGGAAAATGACCCGCTTTCCATGCATAGTTTTGCATGCCTTAAGTTCTGAGCTGCAGCCTCGTCATACCTCTTTTCTTCCTCATCCTCACTCTGCCCCTCTCAGTTAAGAGTTTTAGGGTTTGGGGTTTAGGGGTTTGGGCGTCTGACAGGACCCCCTGAGCACGCGAGAGAGAGAGAGGGTTTTAGGAGCGGGTGTGGGTAGGGCGGGACAAGGCCTGTGCACAGGGAAGAACGCCCCCCCCATTGTCAGGGGTCCCACCAATAGCACAGGGGTACTTAGAATTTTGTTCAATCTTTGGTTTAAGTTCAATATAGATAGATCACGCAGTGGGCCATGGCTCTGCTCCCATGTTTTCCTTGCGAAGATGCTCTGCAGATCCGTGGAGCGCGTCGCTTGAGGGCACTTCGCGAGGTTCAAAATGTCGGTGTAGGATCTCAAATTTACAGTAAGCCCCATAAAGTTGGAAACCGGGTTAAGGCTAAATAGTGCTGGGATTCCCTATACATTACTCTTAAGGTTTGAGGCTATTGGGTTTCCAACTTTTTGGCTTCTACTGTAAGGGCTCTTAGGGTGCCATGAAGCTCGAAGTCGGATCTTTGCCGCCGAGCTGGAGCAGAGTTTCGGTTTCTTCACGTCTGAACACTGAAGCAAAAACAACTCTTAAAGGCAGAGAATCAAATTCCCGAAGCTCTGGCCTTCCGAGTTGTCAGAGACATCGAAGGTCGCGTCAGATCGTCTCCCAGCTCAAAGGCATCAAGGCCCGAACGGGATACGGTGTAGGGTCTAGGGCATTTAGATGATCTACGTCGTGGCTGAAGCAAGTCTGCCATCGGGAGCAGTTGCAAAAACAGCACCCGTGGGCCTGCTACTAGTAGCAGCGTGCAGCAGCGCACGCAATCTTATCAGCATTGCAGCGCTGCAGCTTGCTTCGCAGAAGCAAAGGGTACAGCGAGTTGTAAGCGAGTCTCGAGCTGTCTGGCTGTATTTACACGTGGGACGTGTGGGCCGGGTGTGAGGCATCGCGTAATTTCGTAGAGAGTCGTGGAGTCATGCGAAGTGAGTTGCGGTGCTGCTGGCAGGTGGTTGAAACAGCCTCAGCCATACCTTTAAACCCTCACAGCCAGAAGCCCGAACCATTGCAGACCTAACCACCCTGCAATGTGCGAAGTAAGTAGGAGGCAAAAAGGCACGAAAAATTATCTTCCCGCAGGATATTGTCAAGGCCATGACATCCCACATCAGCAGCATGGAGCTGCTCCTCGGTGTGTTTGCCGTTTTACTCCCGGGTTTGCGGGGGAGGGGGGGGCATCACGATACGATGGCAGGCATACTTGGAACATCACCATACTTGCAGACAGAATCGTAGCTGTCGCCAGAATCATAACAACAAAGAAGACCGGGAGGAGATGAAGCTCAGACATTAGGCATCCTCGGAAGGTATTGGGGGAGCTAAGGAGCCAGGGATGATGATAATCCCTATTAAATAAGGAGCTAAAGAGCCAAGGGAACCCCCAAAAGCACTGGTTAGCAATGTAAATACATTGGAGTCAACTGCATTGTTGGTTTTCAGCTCGGGGTTCGAAGGATACAAGTCGCGATGCAAGGCCGTGCCGAAGCGGCAATTGCGCGATCGGTGCAATGTAAACTGTCGGTCAGCTCGTGTCGCCATCATATCGTCAAGGCATCAGCATCTCGCACCTTACCAGTATGAGCCGTTACCGACATCATCGACAGTACCGTGATCACAAGCATCACAATGATCAAGAGTCCTGTCTTGGAGCGACCAGGGGCTTCGTTCTCATCCTCCTCCTCCTCCTCATCATCATCATCGCCAGCACCAGCACCACCACCAGACCATCACCTTCACCATCACCATGATCAATGTTTGCCTGTTTTACGTACTATGCTGAGCCTGGTTTTCTTGGTGGTAATTGCAAACAGTCCCGACACATTGTAAGTCCCACGCCGCTAAGCACTAGGCAGACCCACGGCTGTGGATGCCTCTATGCCTTGTCGTGCTTCCGAGCCGACAACCCCGAGAAGGACCCGAATCCTTCAACTGCCCTGCCTTGCCACTTGTTCAGCATCGCAGGTAACCTACACTCCAACCCTTACGCACCCTAAACTGCGCCCTAAAATTCCCCAAGTTCAGCCCTAAACTAAACTCTAAAAACCCTATCCTAAACCGCCAAAACGGTAGGACGTCTGCATCAACAGAGTAAGGGCCTGAGGGAGTCCATGATTTCAAGGGTCAGGGTTGAAGGATTCAAGGTTTTAGGATGTATAGGGTTTAGGGTTCAGGGTGGGTGGTGCAAGCCTGCAACAAAAAGGGTGTATAGGGTATAGGGTTTAGGGGTTTGCTAGGTTTTCATCGTCAGGATTTCAACTTTTGTGTGTTGGTGGAGAGAATGAAGGGTTGAACACGTGGAAACCCCAAGCCGTTTTCCCCTAAAGCTTCGAATCGAAGTGCCAACCTTTTCCTTGCTTCCAGCGCCCCATATTGGGGCATAAACCTTCCACTCCAAGCCAAAACCCTCCACCCGAGACCACCAAGCTTAAATTTGGAGCATGAATGTGGTGAAATTCCTGAATGTCCGAGCGGGCATCCATCACCCTCATTCCCTGAGTTCATGTTAGGGACCATATTCGGATTTACGATTTCCTTAACAAGAACCCAGCCCCTGAAGGACAACAACTCGGTGGCCATTGCCCATGCCGGTGGCATTGCGCGGATTCTCCATGAAATTCGCCTCAAGATGAGGTTTGTTTCAGGTTTGCGCAGATCTTTGGGCCCTGGATGTTGGCCCTACCTGTTCAGTGGTGACAGCGGCATACAGCGACCCTAAGAGACAAGCCGAGCCCGGTGAGGCGAGGAGCTGCGCCATTTCTGTCCAGACAGACGAAGAGCGGAGAAGAAGAAAGACATGAGTGTAGGGGCCGTAATAATTAGAATGGGGGTTTTGGTCGTTCCTTATTATGGTTATGGTATAAAGGAGTCCAAAACACTGTTCTAATCATTAAGGCCCTGACATTAATGGTAACCACAAAAAGGCCAGAAGTGTGCGACGTACTGCTTGAGGCAAGGATGACGAGGCCCATCGAAACCAGCCGACTTTTAGGAAGCAGGTGTTGAACCCACCCTACTAATACACCCAGCGGTAGCCAGAAGGAAGCTGCAGGTTTGAAACAAATCACAGCTCTCAAACGGCAACAGGAGCCACAGGAGCTACCCCGACCCACGCGAGCGCCACAAAGCTCCCTAACGACCCCAGACAAACGCGATTCTGGACATCAAACCGCAAGCATCTGAAGAGGCCATGGACTCCTTCCCCATGTGCCAGGCCCGGGATGCGTTCATCGGAGCTTTCTTTTCGGGTTGGGGCTTCAGCATATATACAAAATAACTCACACATGAACAACGAATACATGTACGTATACGCATACGGTCAAAGATGCAAAAGCAAGCAAGCAAGCAAGCAAGCAAGCAAGCAAGCAAGCAAGCAAGCATGCATGCAGACTCACACACATGTATGCATGCATGTATGTTGCAAAATAGACACACACACACAGATACATATATATATATTTATATATGTACACATGTTTATGCATGTGCACCGCGTGCATTTACAGAGCTGTTCATAGATTCTACGCGGCTTCACCGAGATCCTTGCATCGTCGTGGCTTGGCAGGAAATCCAGCAGTGGGGAACAGGTGCCTCAGCAGATTTTGGGGATCCATCTTGCCACTCTTCTCGTCTTTTTCCGCTGTCACCTTCAGCCTTTGGTTGCGTAGCCTTAAGGGGAGCTGGAGACGGCTACGCAAGTCAGCGCAGCTTTACACACACCCCAAATCCCAAATGGAGCTTCTCTTGTTAGGTTCCTTGCGGCACCTTGCAATCGAGATCGGGGGCAACCGGCGCGAGGTCATGGAGGGAGGTGAGATTCAGCTCACCATGCAGCTTGGCGGTGGTTTAGGGGAAGCAACAGAGCTCAGGGCTCGATCCTCGACTGTTCATACGCAGATGTGCCGACAAGTGACACCAACGAGCGCTAATAGGCCTCATGCAAGCGCGGATCCTTTTTCAAAACACAGCTTCTCCGAGGCGAGGTATCAACCGCCGCATGATTACCAAATCCGGTGGTATCGAACGCATGGTGCAGAGCATGCTGCGCTTTCCGGATGACCTGGAGATTCAGGATACTCTGTGGCTTGCAGCGACGGTCCGGACTGAGGTTCAATCCTTGCCTTCCGAACTTGGAACATCCCAACTTAATCGAATGATTCCGTGATTCCTGCGGATCTGTGATCTCGTGGCTCGAGTTTTCTGGGATGCATGACGATGGGCGCTTACCGGTGCGTGTATCCATCTTCAGAGCCATCTCCATACAGTTTGAGTTTCTCCGGGGGCAGCGCTCAATTACAAGATATGCAAGTCTGTAGCAGATGAACCGACACTTGACGCCAGGGTTCGAAGACCAACACATATCTTGGGACCCGAAGCCAAGAGCCTGAGAACGAAGGCCGATTGTATCCGAGCGCCGTAAGCAGCATCGCAGTAGACTACAGGATGTTATAGCCGATTATAGTATATCATAATATAATTGCATATGATAGTATCTGAGCCAAAGGAGAACGGCTGTGCCGCGCTCTGCAACCTCATGGCCAACCGCCACGATACGAAGGCCTTTGGGCTCTGGGAAGTGTGGGACATTAGGCTTTCCTTACCCAGAGACTCCAATATCCCTTAAGTGACGAATATTCCTTAAATCATAGTCAAACCTCAGAAGCCGCGAAAATCTGCGTCAATGAGGGCAAGGCTACGATCTCCAGGGCCCTAACGCCCAAACTTGGGAGCCTTCTTCATGCTTTCTTAAAGAGTCCTAAACCACTCAGTCCTCAAGACATGAACACCCAGACCGGACACTTTCAGCAATGAAGAAGCTCAAGAGGCAGCTGACCAATTTCTACTTCAAGGTATCTTTGGGATCCTTTTAGCACTGACCTCTAAAGACCCGAACCCTTATAACCCCTAGCCTAGCAGGAACCCTGTCTGGAGTAACCCTCAGAAGCCGTTTTTCCTTCTTCGGGATCCTGCAGAAACTCACCGGACTAACGGCTGTTTTTCATCTTTTTCCTTTGAAAGGAATTGCATGGTTTGCCTTCGTCAGGAAGTATGTGAAGGGAGTTGAATGAATCAGGAAACAACAATAATCAGGAATCCTAGAGGGCAGGTTTTCTGGGGCTGGAGGTACTTGGATATAGATAGTTATAAGTGGGGTCGTAATCTAGTAAAAACTCATATTAGGGGACTTATCGCCCCACTTATAACTACCCATGAACCTCCAAGTAAGGCTTCTACCAAGCCTGGGACCTGAAGGTGCGAGCGGCGCGCTCGGGCTCTATCCGTGCCGTCATTGCCGCCCTTAGGTGGGTTAAGGGTTTAGGGTGTGGGTGCGGTTTTTGGGATTGGGGGTTCAGGGTTTGGGGGTTTGGGATTTGGGATGTGGGTCTGGGGTCGAGGCTCGCCTCTAGCACCAAAAAGGCTTGGAAACGTACAAGGAAGCCATAATCAGGAATGCAGGTTAAAGGCTAGTTCCAAAGTGGATAGAGAGGTCCTCTCAAGGGTTCCTCTATGGCTTTATGCAGTCCTTCACCCTCGTCGCACACTTCGAGTACGCCCAGTGTAGGCCCAAGGAATGCAGGATTGGCATAAGGCAGCTTCCTCCTTGCAGCTTTTTTTCAGGGTGCCGGTGGTTCGGAGTTTATGGCTTCAGCAGGCGGGCGTTTCTGGGAGTTGGCGTGTTGTTGAGGGCTTTCGTCTTGTGGATGTGCTGATCATCAAGCTTGTCCCAGTGGAAACTTGTGCGGATTGCTCTCTCGCAGATGTTTCTGCGCTTGAGGGGACAGACAGGCTCTGGAAGCAGTGATAGCGCAGCTGAGGAAGCTGCTGTTTGAAGCAACTGGCAGCTATGTGCATTGTCGTTTGAGTCGTTGATTGACATGGGTTCGAAAGTCCAACAGCAATGTTTCCATTCAAAAACATGTTGACACATAGCTTGCCTCTAGACTCTAGACAGCGGGAGGGTAGGGAAGTCCAAACTAGCTGGCTCATCACAGATCGATTTGACGCTGTGATGCCGTGAACATTGCATATGTGGTGTCGGGGTCTCGGTTGAGGCTTAAATCTCTCGAAGAGCCTTAAACCCCATGCAAAAACCAGCCTTGAAATCTTGTGCGGAAAGCGGTGGGGCAGGAACTTTCCGTTCGAACCGGAGCTTGCGCAGATGGCATGCGCGGTCTTACGGAGCTTGGCACTGGGAGTTCCGGAGAACAAGCTGCTTGCTGTGAGTTTATTAGACCGCAATCGTGCATAATTGGACGTTATTTGAGCATTTGCAACGTCTTAGATTGAGCATGGTCATATATGGGTCTTCACGCAGAGAGCTTGAGCAAGCGTGTATATACTCACAGCCATATGCATGCACCCATCCCTCCCTCCCTCCGTCCGTCCATCCATCCATCCATCCATGCACCCGTCCATGCAGCCATCCATCCATCCATCCATCCATCCAGCCATCCCGCCAGCCAGCCAGCCAGCCAGCCAGCCATCCGTCCATCCATCCATCCATCCATCCATCCATGCATGCATGCATGCATGCATCCATCCATCCATCCATCCATCCATCCATCTATGCATACGTACATACACACGTACATACACAGATCGTATACACATACGCTCGTAGAGACATACACGCATGCATACATGCGTGCATACATGCATACATGCATACATGCATACATGCATACATACGTACATACATACATACATACATTCATTCGTTCATTCATGCGTGCCTGGTTTTCTCACACTCCGACATACAAGCATAGATCCGTTTCATAAATTTTCACATACAAGCATACAATCATTTATACATACTTACGTATCTGCATACGTAAGTGCACGTATGCATGCGCAGACATACCTACATCCTCGTATATATATATATACACACATATGTGCAGCTGCGTGCTGGCATACATACATACATACATACATACATACATCTACATACCTGCATACATACCTACATACATACATACATGCATACATACATACACACATACTTAAAATTACAGATTCATGTATCCATCCATCCATCCATCCATCCATCCCTTTTTCCGTCCATCCGTCCTTTCATGCATGCACAGATACGTACATGCCTGCATGCATACATACTGTACATACCTATATGCATGCTTACATACGTGCATACATCCGTACTCACATAGAATTGACTTTTAGTGTAGGTGTTCTTGCGCGATGTATCGCTGCCTGGCTGCGCACCTGCAGTATTTGAATATTCTGTGTCGGCATTGTGTGCTTCGGCGTTTGTGGCATAATGGTTGTCTCTGTGTCTACGTGCTTATATGGCGTATGTGTTTACCACCGGAAAAGCTGGGCCACCTGCAGCTCAGGAAACCCTAAGCGAGGGAAGGTATGAGTTCCAGGGGGGCAATGGCCAGGGTAGTTTCGGATCAGGCCCACCCCGCCGGCCCGAAACTGACAGACCAGCGACCCGAAACTAGAACCCCGAAACTATGGCTATGGTTAATTACCCAACCCTCAAGCCTAGCGAATCCCTCAACTCGAAACCCTAAAGCCCTAAACCCTATAAACCCTGCAACCCTAAAACCCTAAACCCTAACGAACCCTAAAACACCCTAATCCCTTGCAGCCCAGGATCCCTAAAAACCCACCAAAAACCCTAAAACCCTAAACCTTAACGAACCCCTAAACCTAAAGCCCTGGGACTACTATTGGGGATTATATAGGGACTACTATAGAGATCCATTCCCCCATTCCCTACTAAGAACCAGACAAAAAACCCTACTCTTTTGCAGCCCAAGATCCCTATAAAACCCACAACCCTAAAACTCTAAACCCGTCCTTGCTAGGTAGGAAGGAAAAAAAAGCTCTAAACCCTACACCCTAACGAACCCCTAAACCCTTTTCCTACTCTTTTGCAGCCGAGGATCTCCATCGTGGCCCAGGGAGGGATCCGACAGCTCTGCGAGGCCATGGCTCGCCACCGAACTGACGCCGAGGTGAACATGCAGGTGCCGAAGCGATGCGCTTTTTTTTTTTTTTTTTTTTTTTTTTTTTTNGGCGGGACCCGCCCGCTCTGCGAGGCCCTGGCTCGCCACCGAACTGACGCCGAGGGGAAAATGCGGGGGGCGAAGCGATGGGCTTTTTTTTTTTTTTTTTTTTTTATTGTTTAGGGTTTAGGTAAAAGAGAAATACAAAGAAAGAACGAAACAACGAAGGAAGGAAGCAGGGAAAGAAGCAAAGCCACAAAGAATTGAACAACAAAAGAAACAGAGCTGAGAAAGAGCCAAGAATGACAGAAAGACTGACACAACGAACGAACGAAAGAAACAAGCAACGAAATAACGAAATAAATAAGTTACGACAGACATACATTCCATGGAACTCGCGAGGCTGTGGCGGCCCTCTGCAACCTGACCTCTCAGCTGGCGGAGAACAAGCGAGCCATCTGTGAAGCTGGCGGGTTGGAGATGGCAGTGGCAGCTCTGATGGCGCACCCGCAGAGCCAGGAGAAGACCTTCGCGGAGAGTCGTCTGTTTTCTGTCGATGTGTGACAGCCACGGTGTTGATTGTAGGATTTGGGATGGTAGGGGGTAGAAAGTCAGATTCTTGAGCTTTCTTGCGGCAGGAGCTGCAGCAGCAGGGCTGTGGTCTGCTCCACAATTTGGCCTGTGACCCACTGCTGCGGCCTCAGGTGAATGCAGCTGGAGGCTTGCGGGTGGCAGAGGCAGCCATCGAGCACCCGGTCCGTGCCGTGCAGTCCCTGGGGCTGATGCTTCAGAGGCAGCTCCAGGCCCGCCAGGAGGCGCCTCCGCAAGCGCAGGAAAGGCAGAAGCCTGCGAAGTCCGCTGCCTCTCCGGCCAAAGATGTCTCGGATGGGGGTGTCGACGAACTCTTCGCGCCGCGCACGCACACGGTGCGCGTGGCACGGAGCAAGGCTCTGACGAGGCCTCAGCGCAAGGTGATGGCAGACGTCATGGCATCGATGCAGCAGAATCCACGTGGCTTGCCTCAACTGGTCAGGACACAGGTCCGAGCAACTGCCAGGCGAAAGGGCACCATGATGCACCATGCGTAATATACCATAGTATACTATGACTTGCTATATTCAGGCATTCGACAATAGGCAATCATATACTAATATACCATAATATACCACAATACACCATACATTATGCCAAAATATACCATAAAGTATTTCGTCAAGTACAAAAGTACTGAGAAGATCTGAGAACGAGAGACTACGAGCTCCAAGCCACCTCAGCCCCGTGCCCGTCTTGTACTCTAGGTGCTTAAACAATTACGAATTTGGTTTATGAGTATAGTACACCACAAAACCTCATGCTGAATTTAAACGCTACGCATCGTCCGCCTCGGCCCGGCTGTGGTGGATTGTTTCGGAAAGCAGCAACCCGAAAGCCTACCAAGGCGCATAGGCCTGAAGCCCGAAACTTTCAACCCCCAAACCTTAAAGCGTACACCTTAAACCCGAAACCCTGAACCCTAAACCCGCAGTGTAGAGGGAGAAAGCGCTGCCGCTGATGCAAGCGAGGCTTGTATGAGCGGCGTAAGTGCAACTGCCCTACAGGGACCATTAGAAGCGGGACTTTGGGGCTCATCCAGAGGTTCACACAGAGAGGGGGGGGGAATCAGCCAGTTTTGGAGGGTGGGGGTCACTGGCGAGGGGATTAAGAGGTGGGGAATAGAGGGAATTCGTATAGGAACCTCTGACCGCTTCGTCCGAGGCCGAGGCGAATTAGTAAGGCCCCTATACGATATTACTCTGCTCTAGAGGCGAGTGGCTGCCACGGGATGGCTCCACTGCGGGCAGCAGCGCTTCGGGTGACGATGCCTCCAAGGCTTCCCAGGCCTCCAGCGCCACCCTGCCTCGGCTATGTTATATGGGTAGTTCTCTAAATTAGGGGTCACTTTTAGGATCCTTTTTTTCTCGTATGACCTAAAAAGGGACCCTATTTTAGAGAACTACACATATGATCTTGCTATTCTATTCTGTTCTATTCCATTGTTCTGTTCTGTCCTGGTCGTTTATATTATGTTATGTTGTGTTTATATTTATATTCAAGTTTATACTGTTGTGTATGTTTATGTCTTATTTTATGGCCTCACCGGGTTTGGAATTAGAAGTGTAGTCCTTCGCCGGGATGCACGGGTGAAGGGTCGGGTTCTGGCATTTTGAATGCCTTCAGAGTTCTTCAGGCGCCGTGTCTGGAGGGACTTCTGTCAAAGCATCGGTGCCTTTGGTCCGAGAGAGCGGAAGGGATCAGGGGAAGCGATTAGGGGAAGCCAAGTGCGAGTTTCAGAACATGACGGAGCCTGACCATAGTAAAACCCTGCATGGCGCTAAACCGTATTGTCCTTACACTTCGGACCCGTGAAAACAATCTTAAACCCTAAACACCCCTAAACCCTAAAATCCTAAACCCCTACACCCTAAACCCTGAAACCTAAAACCCTAAAGTCCCAAACCCTAAAGCCTCAACCCCCAAATCCTAAACCCCCAAACCCCACTTTTCAAAAGCTCCCAAGCGTGCGCCTTCTGCAACCTCGGGGGCCGAGGCCAGCGGTGGTGGAAGATGGACCCTCCGAGAGCAGCAGCGCGCAGCATCCTACGGCATTGAGGCCTGTGGGTTCAGGGTTAGGGTTGACCGTTTAGGGTTCAGGGTTTAGGGGTTTAGGGGTTTAGGGTTCAGGGTTTGGGGTAGTTTAGGGTTTAGGCTTTGGGGTTTACGGTTTAGGGTTTTTGAGGCCGTGATGCAAGATCTGGCTAGTCCCCAAGCTCAGTTGCAAAAGAGGGTTTTTGAGGTCCCCGTCGGCTACACATATGCAAGATTATGCAAGGCAGCTTGGAGGTTGCTCTGCGAGAGCTGCAACGGCCAAGTTGTGCGCCAATGCATCCTAAACCGAAACCCTTAACAGCCTTAACCCAGAACATTAAATCCCTAAACCCTAAACCCTAAACCCAGAACTTTAAATCCCTAAACCCTAAACCCTGAACCCAGAACTTTAAGTACTTTAAGTCCCTAAACCTGGAAGACCCAAGCCCCTAAAGGTGATCCAAGCGAATTGTCATGTGCTTGCGACGAGCCTGGGGGATTTGTCTTGTGCTGGACGATCTAGTCAAACCCTAAACTTCCTAAACACTAAACCAAAAGCTTAAACTAGTCACTAAACCCGAAAGAATAAACAAGAAAGGCCATGTATGGCCTTCCGTGTGCTTTGGACAGTAAAGGCGGGCGGAAAAAGGTGCGCAAAAAAAAGCAATACAGGCGAAAGCCCGTTACTGTTTCGGCCTTGCTTGAGGCTCCGAGCTGACTGGTTTTGCCTACCTGGCGCGAGTGCGAGAGTCGAAACACCCCAAATACCCTAAATCGAAAAGCAAACAAACATTGAACTCCTAAACCACTGAACTCGAAAAGCTGTAAGCCCTGACCAAGTCGAAGCACGCAATTTTCCAAGCTCCCACACCCCTAAACCTCAAGCTGGATCACAGGACTTGGAGGGCGTCTCGGACATGAGCTCCGATGATGCTTGGCCTTCTTCATGAACTATAGTACGGAGGCTAAACTATATGAACTATAGTAAGGATCCGAGGCTAAGATATATGAACTATAATAAGGAGTCATAAGGAGGCTAAGATATATGAGCTATAATGAGGAAGCTAAGATATATGAACTATAATAAGGAGGCTTAATTATATGAACTATAATACGGAGGCTAAGATATATGAACTATGATATGGAGGCTAAGATATATGGATTATAATAAGGAGGCTAAAATATATGAACTATAATAAGGAGGCTTAAATATATGAATTCTTATTTGTGGAGGCTAAAAGTTTAGCTTTTTGGGAGGGTTTCAGAAGCCAGCCAAGGATGGTTTTGGGGCCCAAAAAGGCTACGATGGAGCCTTTGCCTTCGTGATCCGCCGTGGCCTGGATACCCCGGCTGCGGTTTGCGGTGGTAATTTAGGGGCCTAAATATTATTATTTTTTGGGGTTCCTTATTATGACTGTCTAAAAACTATAGATAACTATAGTATGATGGGGCCTAAATAGGTACAAATAATTACTAATACTATTTTTGGGGTTCCTTATTATGACTGTTGTAGGGGTTTAGGGTTTTGGGGTTGGGGGTTTGGGCTTTGGGTTTAGGCGCGAGTCAGCTGTCCTGGCGTGACGTTGCAAGCCAGTTGCAAAAAAAGGCTTTAGGGAATTATAGGAGTGTTCGGGTTCAGGGGTCATCGGGTTTATGGCTTGGGCTGTGGGCTTTAGGTTGGGGGTACAGGGTTCCTGCTTTAGGGTTTAGAGTTTGGGGTTTCGGGTCCAGGGTTTAGGGTTGACGGTGTGGAACCTCCTTGCTGGGACATGCACACTGAAATGTACGACGAGGGTATGACGATTTAGGAGTGCAGGGCAGCAGCCCGCAACCCGTACTATAGGGGCCTTAACAACTACCTATATTTACTAGTTTGGTGCTTTATAGTATAATATACCCCAAAACCTTATTCTAACTATTCTGCATGCGAGCATGTCCTGGCTAGGTAGGAGGGAAATTCTCATTCTGGAGGCCCCTATATTACAGCCCTAAAATTGTAGAAGCAAGGGGAAGCCAGGCAGCGGACCCAAGCTCTGCTGGTGAATTGCGGACAAGAGTGCTAGATGCGTCATATGGCATATGGTGAAGTCTTCTGCATGTCGCGAGTTCAACTGTAGAAGTCCAACGGCAGCGAAGCTTTGGTAGACAGTAGGAGCGTTGGTTTATGGTTTCTTCCCTGGCTCTCCATGCCTTTTCTTGTGTCTCTCCCACAGTTGCTGGAATCCGTGCCTGCATTGTGCGAGCGTGCGAGTCCAAACCTAAACTCCTTGCATCCACCCTGACCTCTGAACCCTAAACTCCTTAAGGTCTAAACCTCTAAACCCTGAACCCTAAACCCCTAAACCCTAAACCCCTAAACCCTAAACCCCTAAACCCTAACCCCTAAAAGGAGCCCTTAAAGGATCCCTCCCTNCCCCCCCCCCCCCGACTAAAATTGAAACTCAAGACAAGCCGTGGGCCCAGGAGAGACAGGGCAGCGGGGAGGTCCGGGACCTGAAGGCCACGAAGGCCCCACCGGCCCCCACGCCGCAGCGGCATGTGCCCTCGGCACGGAGGGAGGGGTTTTAATATAGGGGCCTTAATACTTAGAATACTGTAATAATACAAAGGAGCACCCAAAATAGTATAGGTAATCGTCAAGGCCCTTTTTTGGGTTTCAAAGTGCAGCGGCTCAAACATCCGACATCCAGGCGGGCATATACAAGTCTGTGCAAAAGGGGATTCAAGCATGTTACGTCAGATTACGCACCCTGGTGGGTGGCAAAGCAGAAACTGCAATGCTCCGGGGAAGAACTAAAGCCTGAACCCTGCATTTACCGCCTTCCCGCAAGGGGATTTTGAATACTGCAAGTCGGAAAGAGGCGTTCGACCAAGACCAAAAGATAACCCTGAGCATGTAGGGCTCCGACACTAGGCCCTAAACCCTAAACCCTCCTAAACCCTAAACAATAATCCCGAAATCCTAAAGCCTAAAGCCTCTCAGCCCTATGGAGCTCTGAGGTGACCAAGGATCCACAGCCCCCCTTGAGCCATCTGAACCTCGACCTCGAGTCTCCGACATCAGCGACGCCCAAAGGCGACGGCAGCCGAAAAAGGACCATTAACGCAGGGGATACTATATTGGGGGTTCCTTATCATAGTTATATTATAATATACCCCAAAACCCTATTCTAAATATGAAGGCCCTTGTATTAGGGCCTTTGGGTTTAGGGTCTAGGGAACTTCTGGATCTCATGAACTGGATGGCAGGAACAGGAAATCAAACCGTGAAAGCTGGGTTGTCTTGTCCAGTTGGCTGCGAGATCTGTGCGGACGGGACAGGTTTGTGGCTGGAGGCCTTGTAATAATTCAGCTTCTAGGGCGGGGGTGCCCTGAACCCTAAACCCCTGAACCTCTAGACCCGAGTCTCCCGGAAGTTTGCCAGAACGCGAGATGTCTGGGAGTTTGACTGCAGGCCAGCCGGCCTTCCTGCCGCTGACGGAGCAAAACCTCAGGCGGGCGTTGTTCCTGCTCATCTTCCGCTCTGTTTTGGTGCAATTGGTGCGGCACGAATAAGATCCACATCTGTATGATATCATCGCTACTGCTATCGCCTACTGCCCACTGGCGACTGCCGACTGCCTACTGCCTACTGCCCACTGCCCACTGCGTACTGCCTACTGCTGCTGCCACTGCCGCTGCCACTGCTTCTGCTGCTGCTACTACCACCACTACCCCCGCCAACATGTCGCGCGATAGTGAGGGCGAAAGTCCCTCGAATTGAAAGCAATAATCCGGGAAGAAACCATCCATTTCCAGAAGACAGAATATTGATCAACGCTCATATGCGTATGTATGCATACATACATATGTATGTGCACACAATGGGTCTTCCTTAGCGAGGCGAGCGTCCTACGACTCCAGGGACACGGCAGCCAGTGCGGACAGAAGAGGTCGTCTGGACTCGGTAATGATGTATTATTTGGGTAGTTCTCTAAATTAGGAATAGTACCCCAACTAGTACGGCACCCTTATAAACAGGACCCCAGAAGGGACCCAAATCTCTCGAACTACCCCTATAGATTCTCTAAGACGGTCCTAAACCCTTATAGAATCCCAGTAGAATTTCAGTCGAGTCCTACCAGTATGCCGTTTGATTCTTAAGTAGGGCTTCATCGGTGCACAAGGGTTTTTCCTAAAGGGTTACGGGTAGAATATGGGCCTTTTGATGCTGTGAACACACATCGGGACTGTTTATTCAGGATGCCGGGGGTTGGTCTGGTCTTGTTTGCGGGGTTCATCCTACAGCAGCACGAAGCTTGAAGCCTGTGGTGTCCGCCAATCCAGAGCTGCGGTTTGCCGCACGGAACACGCTGGCATTAAGCCTCTTCCTTTGAGATCGGTAGCCCTGGCAAGTCTGAGGCCAAGTCTCCTTCGCCACAGACACGAAGGACCCAACAGAACGAGCTTGTTGCCGGTCCGAGGAAGGTAGTGCACCCGAAGCTGACATCTGGATGCTTCGAAGATAGACCACCAGTAGTAATGTAGAGGCTTAAATAATTACCATTATTATTCTTAGGGTTCCGTATTATAACTATACTACAATGGAACCCCAGACCATTATTAAGGCACTTATGTTAGAATCTTTATAGGGAGCTCCCCTACCGCCCTCCCACACACAAGCAGCCACGATCTTTTCCGGAAGCTGCCTAAGCCAAAGAACTGGAACCGGAGTTGACAGCTTTGAAGTCAGCTGGGAGTTTCCGAAAATTAGGGGTACCTTATTTTGGGTCCTTATAATGAAAATCTTACTATTCAGGGTACTATATTAAAATCCCGTATTTTCGAAAACCCACAACTCGTAGTGTCAGCCCCGCCCCATCTCATCGTGGATAGGGCATTCTACGCCCTAAAACGCTTTGATGCTGAAATGCACGGCCTCTGACATATGCGTGCCTGCAGTATACGGTTGCAGTTTCAGGCATCATGGCAACTTCTAATGAGACGTTCGGCTGAGATTTTCCGCGCGAGGACTATACGGGTTTTATTGTTAGTAGATAGTCAGACCTCTAAGACTCTAAGCACAGATCCTGCAAGGTAAACCATATCCTGGTTTCAATCGGTGAGCCTTTGCATGATGCGGAGTTCCGTTATTCCTTTGCTCAGTGCTCGCTGTTGTAATGGCAGTGCTGATTTGTAAGCCGTGTCTCGTCTCCTGCAGCACCCGCTTCAGTCGCCTAGTTCCAATGCCTCTAGGATGCTGCTCATCAGAGACAGTAATATACAACATGTAATATGTAATATGTAGTAAAAATTATATTATACAGTATATAATAAGGCCGGCAGAAAGCGCAAGGGTACCAATGAAACCCTAAGCTCCAAACCCCGTCAACATGAGGAGGCCGACGCTGAGCAGGCCTTGGATACAAGATCCCAGGCAAGTGCCTTGTCTAATATAGGGGCCTGGGGCCTTAACAATTAGAATAGGGTTTATATATTATACCAGTTAGCCTGCTGACACCAGCCGTGACTTCTAGCCACAGCCCAGGCAGTGATCAAAGCGAAGGAGGTTGGGTCGATGACCTCGATGACCCCCGGCTGGACAAGAGGCCAGCAGAGGGTCGCGATGGACCTGAAAGGAGCGAGAGCTCCCAATAAGTCCTAAACCCGAAACCACGTTGCCCCTGGCATGGTACTCGGAGAGCCTCTTTGGCGCCGCATCTAATTGCAGCTCTTTCACCAAGGGATGAGGGCACAACCCTAAGCCCCAGACCCTAGACCCTAAACCCTAAGCCCTAAGCCCTAAACCCTACACCATCCTAAACCCTATGACTCTTGTGTAGGGCACGGAAGCAACGGCGGCAGCTGACGAAGAGCTCGGGCAGGAGCTCCGGCATCTTGGAAGAGGCCAGCACTAAACGTGGGGGTTTTAGGGTCTGAGGCTTTGGGGTTAAGGCTTTGGGGTTTAGGGAGTTTAGGGGTTAAGGGTTTGGGGTTTGGGGTTTGGGGTTAAGGGTTTGGGGTTTGGGGTTTAGGGGTTCAGGGTTTAGCGAGAAGGCCCTGCTGTTGAGGAGTGTTTGCTGGCACACAATTCAAGCCCATGCTGAAAAGGGCTCAGGGTTCTTGCCTCCGAAGAATTCGGGTCTGAATGGTCTGTATACTGTGCTCGGCGATGATCTGTCTCCGAACTGCTTGCGAAACACATGTCCGCCGATTTCCCCAATTTCTGAATGCCGTCAAACAGGTGGTCAGGCCAGTAAACCCTAAATCCTTAACCTTAAACCGTCCAAACCCTACACCTTCTGAGCCTTAAACCCTAAACCCTCAGTCGGAGGTCTTTGGAGAGGTGGAGCTGGAGGTGCAGCGGCCGGCCAAGCAGCCAAGGATCCTAGAAGCAGTTTCGGAGACTCCTTGCACTTTCCAGTTTTACAGAGGAAACTGAGGAACACTGGTGGATGCCGGGGGTTTGTCCGAGAAGCTTCTCGGCTTCAGTCTCTTTGAGCAGTTGCTAGGTTTTCCCGAGTGTCAGAGACCTCGCGTAGAAGCTGCTCCTGCGTCTTTATGTCGCTGCTGAAGCTGGAGCGCTGGGTCTTCGAGGAACCACGCAAGGCAACCGGAATCTTCGTCGCCGGCGTCCTTGCTCTGAGGTGGCTACTACAGCGCAAGATCGATCGCTTCCGACAGGTGCCTGGAGTCTTTTTCTTTGGCGTCTTGCCGGAGATCGGATCAGGTAGCGAACTGGCAAAGAAGCTCGACGAGTTTTCCGATGAGTACGGTGAAGAGGGTGTCTATGAGATGGAGTTCGTGGGGACTCGCACCGTCGTCTGCTGCGGGTGGGAAGCCATGTCCACGGTGCTGAAGCTTCGGCCTTTTAAGGTTACTGGGTTCTTGTTAGCGGGTTTTTTTAAGTCACCATAATAAGGAAAACCTTTAATTTACTATAGATCCCTATTATGGTAACTAATATAACGTTCCTTAACAAGAACCCAGGTTACCAAAGGTGGCATTGGGGACTCGATTTCGGATTTGGCGGGGAGCCGGGGGGTCTTCTTTTCCGAGCACGCCAAGTGGCAGCATGAGCGGCGCATCCTTTCTGTGGCCGGGCTCTTGTTGAGGGGCCACAGTAAGGAAATCATATTCTTTACTATAGATCCCTATTATGGTAACTGAAAATAAGTTCCTTAACAAGAAGCCAGGTGGCTTTCAACGTGAAGAACGTCGCGAGCTACGCTCCTTCCGTGTGCGCTGTGATGGACCAGTTCATGGATGCCTTGGATGAAGACTGCCGGCTTCGGGGAGAGACGAACTTCTCGGAGCTCTTGCCCATGCTTCTTAGGGGTACTTAGAAATAATTGTTGGTTCCTAGAATCCCTAAGAAACAGCTAAAATTATGATTTCTTGCTGGGCTCTAAGTTCAGTATAGGCTTGCCGCGGATCTTGTTTGCAAGACCGGTGTCGGAAGAGACTTTGGGCTGCTCCCGGCGAGAAATCAAGTGGTGGTGAAGCAGGTGCGCGAGATGCTGAACACTTTGGGCTCCCGGCTCTGGAGCCCTCTCCCCTACTGGAAGATTCCAGGTCTTGCGAGGCTTCTTGACCCTGGGTTCCTTGCTGACGAAAGCATGAGGGAGAAGTTGAATAAAATGCTGGACAGCATCACGGGCGAGGGTGCCACCGTGTTTGACAAGCTTAAGAAGATGGGGACGGAAAGCCACCTGAGCCGCGAGGACCTCCTTGGAAACTTGATGGTCCTGTTTGTGGCCGGCACGGACACCACGAGTCAAGCGCTATCCTGGGCCTTCTACCAGCTTGCCTGCCATCCGGAACTGCAGGAGGAGCTGGCGGCTCAAGTAAAGACGCTGCCCGATGGTCATCTGATGCCGGATCAGCTTGAGTCGGTGGAGCTCTTGAGCGCGATGTGGCTGGAGACACTGCGCTTTCATGGCGCTGCCCCCTTCCAGTCGGTGACCAACATTGAGCCCATCACACTTGCCGGCCGCACCGTGCCTCCCCACACCAAGATTTGGCTGCACTACCGCTACATCATGAACAACTCGCCGGAGATGAAGAAGAAGCTGGGTGAAGACCTTAACATCTTTCGGCCTGCACGCTGGATCGGCCCCCAAGGCATCATCAAGCATCCGCCTTTTGACAGTTTAGCCTTCGGGCACGGTCCGCGCATTTGCCTTGGCCGGTACCTGGCAGACTATGAGGGCAAGATAGTGCTGGCCATGGTGCTGAAGAAGTTCGTGCTGGAGAAGTGGGCAAAGCCACCAATGGAGGAGCGCACGGGATTCTTGATCTTCCCCGCCGAAGACGTGGTCATCCGCCTGAGACGCCGAGAGTAGATCTGAGTACGGTTGTAAGTTTTCCATGCATCCGTGGAAAACCATGTGGTGCTTTCGATAACCGTTTCACTGCCCGAGACCGTTTCGTTCGGCGACCTTCATGGCATAGCCTTTTCTCGACTCGCCGATTTCACTGTCCGGCGGCAGGGATCTTAGCATTGACGCTGCCTGCGTTTCGATGTTCGATGTGTGTTCATACTCCCACTTTTCATCATAATTTGTCGAGTATCGGCTTTGCTGCCCATGCGGCGAGGGTCTTGGTTGTACAGCATGGTGACACTCCTACAGCAGGGGCTACAGATCAATGTTGATGCCATGATGGGGTGCTGATGACAGTACTGCTGCTCGTAAGGTCAGGCCGGCTAGACATGCAGTTCTCGAGCGTAATGCTTACGCTTTCTTTCTGCAACGCACCAGTTAATGTAGACGATGCGCTCATGCACCGACAGCCACCTGATGTTCACTCGTTGTGATTGCGAGCCTGCTTTGCTTCACCGGCGCGCGCTGCTGCAATGCAGCAGGGGTCTGTGCAGGTGGGAGCCGCGCAGCCTCGAAGAAGCTGCCGTGGCATTGCGGAGTACGCGTTATCCACATGCCGCGCCCCTTTGCACGTTTCTAACCCCTTTTTGCAACATTCCTTCCACTTCCTAACCCCTAAACCCTAAACTTGGCCCTAAACCCTAAACCCCTAAATCGTAAACCCTGGACCGCATGCGAAGGGTTGCGACTCAAAGTCAAAAAAACCGACTGCCAGCCGAGAGACTCGCCGTTTTTAGCAGGCAAGACCTGACATCGCGCGTCCGTGCTGAAAATGCGTGCCTTATGTGCTGACTTATGGACCTGCAGTGCTTGCCGAGGCTTGCCATGCGGGAGACAAAAATCTGAAGTCGATGCCTTGCAGTGCAGGATTCCCAAGCCTGCAGCCACCGCAGACTTTGCCCGCGCACTGCGGAAGTGGCTTACATGAAGAGTTGGAATGACGAAAACCTTCGGTCGATGCTGTTATTAAAGTTGACGGTGCTGATCTTTGAATTTTCTCCTAAACCCTAAACCCTAAACCACCGTCAATTCGTATCATAATTTTCTTGCCAGCAGTCAGATCTCAGGGCTCGGTAGGTTTGTCAGCAGATGCGCAGGTCTATTCCATAGAAACACAGGGAATCGTATCCGAACTCGAAGCCCTAAAAGAAAATATTCTGGAATACAACTCGAAACTCTTGGATCTATGGTTGAAGCACATGGATGTTTGATGGAACGGATCTGCTAAGGTGCGGCGAAGCCGCTCCAGAGCGCGAATCTTGTCTGCAAATGAATCCGATTTAGGGTTTAGGGTTTAGGGTCCCTGTCAACTCCTCGTGGGAGACCGGCAGGGCAACGAAGCAGCACGACGCCAAGGGATTCGTTGCTCATGCCTTGGGATCCCTAAACCCAATCCTATACCCTAAACCCTTTATTGTCCGAGTGCGAGCGCCGAAACCCCATATTATCAACCCTAAACCCTAAATCCTAAACCCCTCAGGTGTCCATCGCCTGGGAAGAGGCTGT
This sequence comes from Symbiodinium sp. clade A Y106, assembly GCA_003297005.1. NCBI lineage: Eukaryota > Dinophyceae > Suessiales > Symbiodiniaceae > Symbiodinium > Symbiodinium sp. clade A. The sequence goes on along the minus strand of BGNK01001000.1, from coordinate 155,713 downwards.
GTCTGCCCGGAGCCGTGCACGCCAGGGAGGAAGCCCGTTATCGGTTACTCGGAGGGAGATTCTTACGATGCAGCTGCGGTGGCAATGTAGGGGCCTTATAATTAGAATAGCGTTCCTTTTTAAAAAGGTCTATACGGGCTACTATAAGGGCTATTATAAGGATTTAGTATGAGGGCCTTAATAATTAGAATAGGGTTTCGGGGACAAGGAGCCCCCAAAATAGTATAGGTAATTATTAAGCCCCTGTACTAGGCATGTCAGCCTACTTGGTTTGCTCACGCCCGGCCCATCCTTACTTACCCGTCTAGCAAAGTTCGAGCTTGCGCCATAAGTTTTGTTGACAATGCTTCCCGTGCCAAGAGTCGCCACCACAATAGACAAGCTTGCGGTCGAACCAAAGAGACTCCCAGAGAGCGTTTAGCTTCAAGCCTCTTCCTTTCAGCTGCACAATGTCTGGGCCGTCAAAGGAACCTGCATCCACCGAGAAAGCATGCTACTCATGCCACTTAGCCCGAGGAGGGCACTTGCGACGCTTCAGCCAGCAGCAACGAGTAGTGCTGCCGGGACAGTGCGCGCATCGCTCGGCATCCAGCGAGTTCAGGGGTGTTAGCTGGGACAAGGCGAGGAATCAGTATCGCGCACGGTTTGTATACAAGCAACAAAAGTACCACGTAGGCTGCTTCGGGACCGAGGACGCTGCAGCACGGGCGTATGACGCACGCCTGAGAGCCGTGTGTGACGACAAAACTCGCTTGAGGCGATCCTTGAATTTCCCAACACTGGGTGAGATGGCATTGTCGGAAAGTCTCAGACAGGCACGGGCTCATGGACTGTCAAAGAATGCTGAGAATGGCACTAAAGAGAAGGAGTCAATGCACCGACTGCAAAATGCGGTTCTCGCATCGCCGGCATCGAGCTGCACGATTACCCCTGTGCCAGGGTTCTCTCGCATAGATGCAGTTTTTCTTGCCAAGGACTTTGAAGCCAGCGGTATTCCATTGCAACTGAAGTCTGCGACCTGTCGCGGCAATGTTTATGCTTTCAACAATACACGGGGATATGAAGGAATGATGCTATTCTTGATTCCCCTGGACCGCGACAAGTTTTGGGCTGTGCCAGGGAGTATGGTGACTCAGACATGTTTGAGCATGACGCTGGGTTCAGCCAGAGACTCTTCAAGGCATCCTTTTGGAATCTTGCTGGAACAACCGAAGGATTTCCCCCACATCACTCTCGAGGAGGCAACTGAGCAATGCTTCCATATGCATCAAGTGGAGCTGCACGCCCACATGCTCCTGGCAAAGCTGGTCTCGCTGGCTACAAGGTGACTGCAAGCTTCGAAAACCAGCGTTTGCCTGCCCAGCGGTGGATTCCATGCTCACCAGAGACGGCACCCACTGGCGGGTGCAGGAGAAAGCATCCAACCTCCAGCAGCGCGGGTACATCGCCAAGATGGGTAGGTACGGAGGGGCATTGGGTAGCATCGCTTACGCAAGCACTGATTTCGACATGATTCTAGCATCGATACTTGACAATGGCCGGCTGTCGGGGCTTTTTCATTTTTCCTGTGGATGTGCTGGCAAGATTTGGGGCGGTTGGCCACAAGCCAATGCATCTGCCACTGCACCCGCCTTGGCACTTGGCGAAACAACAAGCTACAAGATTGAAATATGCATGGCAGCTGGAATATTTCGTGGACTTACGCACATGGGATGGAGAGGCCGTTTTGCAAAGCCGCATAAACTGTCTGCTTAGCGCTGCGGCGACAAAAAAAAGCATTGGGTCATGCCACAGTCTGGATGTGATGTGAAGAGCTTGGGACTCGAACATAGGGCATAGCATGGCATCAATGCTGGTGCTGGAACCGCAAGTTCTGTGCTCGGCCCGGAGTCTTGCCAGCTTTTGTTGCAAGAGGTTCATGCTAATTTTGCAAGTGAAGGTTTTGGTGTGCGGCTCAGCTGTGAGATTTAAGGGTCCCGCGTTTGTGAAACTGAAGAGTACTAAGACCGCTTTTTTGAAGACAACCGTATGCCATCCGACGACCGACAAGACTCCGAAGTGAAGTATGGTCTTTCCGGCGGCCGAATCATGGCGTGTGTTGACAGCTCGGGCATTTTAGGCATTTTAGGCCAGCGAATACCAGACCACGGGATCACGGAATCTCTTCATTCTCTCAGCAAGGATGTCACGGAGTCCCAGCTGAGGTTATGAATGAGCTTGACGGCCTCGCAAAGTTTGCCCGTTTGCCTTCTATGGTGTCTTGCCCCGCAGTCTCGGTGTCGCTCGCTGTTCTGTGGCTTTCGGTTTTTGTGGTTTGGGGAAGGTCGCTCGCGAAAGGACCGAGGCTTGACTGGGACATGCTTTTCATGCGTGCCTCGCATGTCTGCATCTTATAAGGCCATTCCCTGACTCTCTCGTCCATGCTAGTCGTTCTTTGTTGCAAGCCTTGTTTGCACCTCAACAGCTGGCAATCCGAGGGGGTCAAAAACCTCGCGGGCCGCGTCGCTTCATTGGGGCAGAAGCGCCCGCTTCTTGACGTGCGATGGTGGGCTTCTGTTACTGTAGGTCCTTTCTTTCCTTTGCCACACTGTCAGAGGGTGCAGTAAGCAGTGGAATAGTTTTCAGTAGTGAAGTTCCGGCCCATTCTGCTGCAATTTCAAACCCGGGTCCTACCCAGCATGTTGAGATCGCACTTAGGCTTGACGACGAGGCAGAAGAGTCCCAGTCCATCTATGCTGGCGACGATGTGCAGGATGTCGGTAAGGCACCTTTGATACAACCACCGCCCCTTGTCCACGTCCCGCCTCTCCGACCGTTCCTCCGTCCACCCCGACACAACCACCCCCACTCCCCTAAATCAAGCGTCCGTCTGGTGCTTAGTAGGGAATGGGGGAATGGATCCCTATATAATCCCCAATAATAGTCCCCAATATCCATTCCCCCCATTCCTTACTAAGAGCCAGACAGATCAGTCTTCTAAAGCTCTTCCGTCAAGGCAGGGTCCGATGTCGCGCACCTCGCGTTGGAGCACTAAACGAGAACCCAACCCCAGAGCCGTTTTCGGGAAAAGCTAAAGAAACCAACAAGACCAAACACATCAAACACCGAACACGCCCAAAACATCAACTCCATAGCTCGGGGACCCGGCGGTATGGAATCAGCTTTTTGTTGTGTGGGGGTTATTCTGGTTTTGTTTGGGGTTTTGGCTATGCTTTGCACTCGGGGAACAGTAGGCTGTATTCTGAATTCCGGGCCTTGTTTTGGAACCGAGGTGTGGGATAACAGTTAATAGGCGGAGACAGATTTTCAGATCTGGTGTGGCTAGGTACCACGGCTTCAGAGCTTTCCAAACTACTGGAGTACGCACACCATAAAAAGTTCTTTCTGTTAGGTTTAGGGTTTCGGGTTCCCTAAACCCTATGCCGTCAAATCACTACCTAGAGGGTCATGGGACTGAGTAAGTGGGGTTATAAATAAGGCAATTAGACTTACAATTGCTTATGACCCAAATTAAGGTATTTCTATCCTTTCTTTCTGAGTTCCCTGATCCTCCAAGTAGTCCTTCAACGCGCAAAGATGTACAGCCTTTCTGCTGCTCGATTGTCAGGCCGAGGTGGCGCTGCTCGGGGTTCTGGGGGATGCCCAGTCGAAGGCAAAGCCTACCAGGCTGGGTGCGCGTTCGGCTTTTGAGTTTAGAGTTCAGGGCTTAGGGCTTGTAGATGGGGTCGGATGTCCTGCTTTGGGGTGCTTGACGCTGAGGACTGATCTTTATTCCTGGCACGTGAGGTGAAGGAGATACTTCAGGTTTCTCATGCGCTGGTCACAAGGACAGTGTGAGAAAGACGGCGCCAACACGGCATGCTGGTTGAATGTGGGCCGCAGAGCTACTCAGCGTTTCAAGGGTCGAACAACTACGACAAACTTGTTTGCTGGTCTGTCCTCAGCACCGTGCTGACGTAACAGAACCACCAACAATCTCGATGCTCATGTCTTGCACAATGTGACATTTCGGACTTTGCCGTTCTGCCTCTGCATGACGAAGGCCTCCTGGTCAGCCAGCACCGGGAGCTGGAGAAACGAGTGAGCCGAGCACAGACATCCGTCTGCGTGGCTCGGTTTATTGGCGTTGCTTTTTGTTTGCATTTTGATTCTCAATGTTGCTGCTGCTGCTGCTTATGCACAGGTTTGGGGATGTTCAGCGTTCTATACAGTCACGAACTTGTGTTCCAGCATTCGCTCTTGCTTACAAGAAGTATGAATGCCATTATTCCCAAGCTCCGCTTGTCGCTTCCAGTTGTTGCGTCTCGCCAGCAAGCTTCCCTTGCATGACGAGCCCGAAACGCTAAGAACCAAAGCTACAGGTCTCAGGCGGAATCCTAGAGCCCTGAACTCTACAGGCATATTCCGAACTGCACGGTGTCCACGATTGTAGCGCCATATCGAAATATTTCAAATAAAAGACGGCGCTCTCCACAACGTGACGACAGATTTATGACATCTGTGAAGCCACGAAGATAAAGCTACACACCCGAAGCTCGAAAACCTAAACCCTAAACCCCAAACCCTAGACCCCTAAACCCTAGACCCTAAACCCTAAACAGTATGACCGCAAGCGTACAGGAGCCCATCCTCAGCAGAAGCCCCGCACTGAAGCCCCGTCGCACAGGCGAGGCAAAGCGCTTGGAGGCGCTTGACGGATTTTGGGTTAGTATTAGTTAGTCTTATTAGTTGTATTACGACTATTAGTACAAGTACCATTAGTTAGTATCATTACTATTGGTGTTGATATCAATTCGCATTATCTTAGTATCAACATTCAATAATAGTTCAAGCTTGGGGGTTCAGATAGTCAGATTCAAACGTGTGTGCCGCGGGGTGCAAACCCAGCTGGAGAGATTTGGGTAAACCGGGTAGACAACATCTGTCACATCTATTGTGTTTAGTCTTGTGGTTTGCACTGCCGCTTTGGGACTTCAGTTTGCAGGTCCTGTACCGTGCAAAAGTGCAGACAGGGTTCATTCAGTTGCCAACGCCCGGCAAAGAATCAGTACCACCACGCTGGCAGGCGACAGTAGCTTTGCAATGCCTACTGCTCCTTCCTGTCTGGTCGATAGATGATCCGCAAAGAAGCGTCGCATACAGTAGCATTCCGAAGCATGCCCGCTCACCGCCGTTTCCATCTGGCTTAAACGTTGATTGCAACACCAAAACAGGCGCTGCCTCCACGCCGTGAACTCTAGTCTGCGCGACTCACAACACCACAAGCTAAGCGCCAAATCCAACAGAACCCTGAACCCGGAAACCCGCAACCCTAAACCGTAGGCTGCATCTGCCAATCTGAAGGGGGAAAGAAACAATCAAACCCTTCCTACGGTGTAGCAGCATAGCAGCCCTGTGCCATGGCCGACGCAGCTGGTGACAGCAGCTTTTCCAGCTTGAAGGATTCCAGCAGCTCGCTGAAGTGCAAGTTCAATTGCTCTGCGGCGAGACCGTGGCGACGGTGCCGTGTGAATCCGAGACGCAGATCGGTACGGTGCGGAAGAAAGCGGAGCTGCAAGCGGATCGCTTCTTGGAGCTGACGGGTTCGTCAGGACAGATTATTGACGAGGCATGTACCGTGGGAGAGGTCATGGGGGAGCTGGAGGGCCTGGAGAACGTGTCTCTGCAGGCCATTACCAGCGATAAGGTGCATATTCGGCGCCTTCGTGCCACGTTTGCTGGCACAGAAGCGACACATGTTCGTCAAGAAGGGGAGTTCGCCATTGTTCATACCCAACCAAGGGACATATGTATCGAACAGCCGTTTGGATTTGACTCTCCCAGAACCCGAAGCGGTCAGGAATGGGTGTTGCGCACCACCAGGCTTTATCACCTTCCAACCCACCACCCTAGCAATCCTCCGCTTCTCCAAAAGAAGATCGAAGGCGAGTTTGAGTATTCTTACGACGGAACACTTGGAAACCGAGCCTTTAACCCCGAAGGGAGCTATCTGTACTTCTGCACACGGAACCGGGACTGCGTCCATGAGTTGTTTTACAAGTATCTTTGTCACAGACGAGTATCATTGTACATGTTTATGGGTACATAAAACCCAATAAGAAATAACAATTTAAGTTTTCTGTACTATCCCAACCATGAACTAGGTATGGCCGCCGCCGTCATCGGCTTCATCGGCTCAGCAACCTTGTCCAGCGTGGTCCGGCAGAACAAACAGAAATCACCAGCTCAGGGTCAACAAGCAGCTCAGATGAGTATGATGAGAACGATGATGATGATCACGGAGATGGCCCTGGTTGCTGGCGGGATTGTACAGACTTCTACAGTTCAGATGAAGATTTCTCGCGGCACTGGTTCTAGTATTAGCGAGCCGGTTGCAAGGCCCTGGTCGGCCGCATACAGCCGGCAATGGAACCATTTCAGGACTCCCGTGGTACCAGCTGCAAGAAGTTCCCACAGGTAAACATGATTCACGTAAGTTTGTCGTAGCCATTCAAGGCCACAGTTTGCGGGGGATCACTGCAGCTGACGCCCAGTGCACCGTACAGAACATTACAGAACTGAAGTTTGGATCGTGCGAGTCTGTCCGGAACTGAGGGAGAGGGCTTGTCTGTAGCTGAACTAGATTGCAACGCCTTGGTCGAACTCCCTGAATGTCGTCCTTGGGATTATTTCCTGGGTTACATGTTTCCTGTTTGGCTGTTCCATAATGTGTACGGGAACATTTGGCGATAACATTGTAACAGAGGGCTGCTCGCCCGACTCCTGGAGCAACTTTCTGCAGTTAATGTGGTGGCTAGGCTACTAATGCTGAATTCTATGTGCTTGTGAGATGCATGCAGAGAGCTGCTGAGTGTGTAGTGGAGATCCTGTGGACTACGCGGAGCCTTGCCTGCCTTGTAGGCGTGTGAGCGTCGAAACACCGTAAGCACCCCACTGTCCAAGAGGCCTTGAGCCGACGCCTGGACCAGCGCCGAGCACAGACACGCCGGGTGCAGCTGCACCTTGACAATTGGGTGTTGGTCTAATTCAGCTTAGGACCAGGATGCTTTTAGCGTAAAGGCTCAGTACTGTGGATGGGATTTCACGATGCTTCTTCTCGCAAGCACAGTAGGGCTGGTGTCCCGATGTGAAGGTGGGGCTGTGTACACAAGCACATACTTGTATCCGATGCCGCCTTGCCGACTACAACCACAGCCTGTGCATCCTTCCCACCGCTTCGCTGCAGTCTGTGGTCGTTGCTCTTCTTTTCTGATACCCAACGGCTATTTGTGGAATGATATGCATTACGTTTCATTTGCATCAGATCCTTGCACCTGGCAACCTCGCCTCATTCTGTGTCATCGCATGTCCTCCCGCTGCAGGTTGTGAAGGTACGTGGCCTCTCCAGCATTTTGGGAGGTATCTTGAGACATAGGAAATTTTCCCTAGTGACAGTGAGAGCCTGAAATCCAGGCCGGACTTGCTAAGGCGGTCTTGCAACAACTTTTTAATTGGGCTCCCGGCACCACGAAGTGGCCGAGCCTTGTACACACAAGAGCTCTAGGGCAGATCTTCGCTTGAGCCGCAGATGTTTGAGAGGATTTTGCTTCTTGTTGTGCTGGCATCACGAGAGCCGTCGGTCAAGAATCTACGCAGTCTTTTGCAGTAAGGGTTTCGTGTACGAAAGGCACATGCGTATTCGTACGTGTGTATCTTGTGTCGGTATGGAGGAATTCCCGGCCACATAGAATCGTAGAGCATAAGTTTCGCGAACAGACCATATGATTGCACTGCGATCTTGTCCTGACTCAAGCGTCAGTCCTAGAGCGAGCTGCCCGAAACCCGAAACCCGAAAGCCAGGGCAAAATATCATTGACTCAAGCGTCAGTCCTAAAGCCAGCTAATGGCTTCGCCGGGAGGCGGCTTTTAGAGCCGCCCTCGGTGGCTGCTGCGGGCATCCAGCTAGCGACCGCCTCTGTGCGCCCTGCGCCGCACACGCTTGCTGAGGAGTTCGAGTCACTACAGAAACTGAACCCTGAACCCTTACCCCCGAAAGACGATTCTCCCAAATCCCATCGTTGACGGGGGTTTTGTTTCGATGACTAGAAGAGTCTTTTGGCTAGGGAGATTCTCATAACGCAGGCAGGTGCAACAAACATCGCATCGGTCGTGGCCCGGAAAAAGCCGCTTCAGGGCAACAGGCTCGGGGTTAGACGGTTGAACGTTTGCCGTGAGGGTCGCAGTTTGCAAGACTGTTTGCCAGTGGCGAAAAGGGTGTTGGGTGACCGAAAGGAGGTGTACGAGGCAACGTGAGGCGAGGTCTGGTCAGGTAAGGTTCTGGCAGAGCAAAGCTTTGATCAGCGAGGCTAGGTAGTCCAGCGTGGCATAGCCGAGCATGATATAGCAACATACCAAGCATAGCTCAGCACAGCACAGAATTTCTAGCCTCGAAGAGTAAGACTGCCCAGCAAAGGAACAAACTATCAGCACAATGTAAACTAGGAGTAGCGACGAGGTACTGGGGGCCGTACAGGTTTTATTCACTGAGTCTTGGTTTCAGCAAGATGTAGATTTTCCACTTTTGCCCATGCAGTGGACGGTTGCATTGAGCATTTCTGTTGTGTAGGGAGAAGACTGCATGCCCAGCCTTATGCCAAACGGCTCCATGTAGTACGGGCCACTCGGAGGGTAAAGCAAAGTGCGATTATCGACCTGTTGTCAGTTGTCAGTCCACCTGAACATCCAATGCCCGGCAGCATTGGTATCAAGCCTTGCCTCTGGATGGGCAGTCGGCAAGCAGGGCTAAGACGACAGAATTGCCGGCTCAGTACCAATGGTACCAGAAACATGAACGACAGAAGCTATTTGCAGCGATAGTTTCAAACTTCGAATTGCCATAGATCTTGAGCAGCCTTGCACCGGGTCTTGTCAGCGGAGCTTTACGATGCAGCTGGAGTTGTCGGTACTTGGGCCTGAGGTGCAGCAACTAACTTTGCAGGATCTGGGGTCCTGGTAGGAGGGGGGCACCATATCATACTATTAACAGCAGTAGAATATACCACTTAACATACCCCTAAATCAGAGTCTAAAGCCTGAATTCTAAGGCCCCTGTATTAGCAGTGGTTGTTTGCTGGTGTCTCCCGCTTGTGGTGCGGCTGGGGCGTGGCGCGTGACATGGCGAAGCCACGCCCGGACGGCGAGCGGAGGCCAAGTATCTCCTCTCAGCCGCTGAACACGGAACCTTGCTGGACAGTACTACGGTTGATGATGTAAATCCTGCATTACCCATGACAAGGAATATGCCATGCTTCCCATAGTTAAGGGTCCTTAAGGTAATGCAGGATTTATATCATGAGCCGTCGTCTGGGTTTCGGCTTTAGCACCTTCAGAGTCGTCGTTCCTTTGTTTTTGCCTCCCTTTTTGCACAAGCACCCGAAGCCTCTTCCGTTTGTCAGGGTTTAGGGGTTTAGGGTTTAGGGTTCAAGGTTTAGGGTTTAGGGTTTCCCTAAACACCTTGTCTGGCTCATGCGAGCGTGAGTGTCCCTGCAGAAACCCTCGCCCAACTTACCCTGAACCCTCACAACCCTAAACCCTAAACCCTCAAACCCTCAACCCGGTTGCAGACTTGACATGCCTAGTGTCCACCGGCTGCGAACCGAGACGTCGTCTGGCTTGTCCGAGTTGCGAAAGCGTAAATCCCAGGTCCTAAGCCTCAGAAACGCAAAACCCGAAACCCCCAAACCCGAGACCTTTAGGGGCTTAGGGTTTAGGGTTTAGGGTCCGGGCGTGAGCGCCCAGCATCCAACTCTCAAATCCTGAACCCCAAACCGACATCCGACACTCGGGTGCCAGTTTAAAAAACCCGAAACCCCAAAACCCGAAACCTAGGTAGGAGGGAAAAGCCCGAAACCCGAGATCCTAGACTCCCTCAGCTAAGACCCTAAACCCTATACCTTAAACCCTTAAGCCTTAAAGCCCTAAGCCCTTAAAGACCTCGAACCATATGCCTCGCCAGGATTGTCCGAGTGTGAGCGAAGGAAAACTTGAACCCTAAAGACCCCTAAGCCCCCAAACCCTAAACCCTTAAACCCTAAAAACCCTCAAAGGAGAGACGGGCTTCGGAGCGCCTGAGCCTTGTGCTGCGCTTTTTGACAGGGTCGGGCTTAGTCGCGGGGATTTGAAATAACATAGGGGCTTAAATAATTACAAATACTGTTGTGGGGGATCCCTATTATGATTATAGTATAATATACCCCACAGTCCTATTCTAATTATTAAGGCCCTTATATGAATTAGAAGAGGGTTCCTTTAAGGGTTTCTTTTGAAAGGCTTTACAGGGTTTTTGTAAGGGTTACTAGAATTGGGTCCGTTTGAGGGCTCGTCTACAGGGTGATGATAAGGACTACTAAGTTTCAAGGTTTAAGGGGCCTTAATGTTCGAACAGCGTTCTGGGGTATAATATGCCCCATCTTATAGTTATCATCAGGAACAACGTCTTGAGCTCTCGCGGAAATGTTGGTGACGAGGGACGAGGATCTTGAATCCTAAGCCCGATTAAAACCCTTGTAGTAGTCCTTTGTAATCGGAAACCTTCAATTATCTCTAAACAGTATCCCTTATTGAGCTAAGCCCCACCTGCCTTGCGGACCCAGCGCTTCGGTTGGCCAAGGCAACTCCCAAGCCTCAAATCCTTTTGGTCATCTTTTCGTAGCCCTTGTAGTAACCGTTCTTCCTAGTAACGCTGATATCCCTTAGTCATAAATCCCTCGCGGATGCCTGGGAAGACAGGTCAACTCGGGCCCAGGGTCAGCTTTGCAAGCGCTTGAGGACCATGCGAGATGTCGAGAAGGCCATGTCAGGCAACGCTGTTTCAGAAGGATGTATCGGTGCATGACGTATCGGCCACATGCATCGCGGCTCAAGGAGTAGGCAGGGGGAAGCGTCGTCTTGAAGCCAATGAGAGGCCTTTGGCGGGATCATGTTGCAGTCCCAAACCCTTATATGCTTATTGGAAGCCAGAGACACAAACCTGAAGAGTTTTGGAATCCCGAGACGCCGAAGACCCTGATGTCAAGACTTGTATAGGAACTTTAGTTCTGACCTTGCATCACGCAGAACTGTCACGACGACTTAGGGGCTCATGAGTGGCTCATGTGAAGGGCATACTGCAGAAATCCAGCTTTCCACTCCTCGCCAGCCATGATCGATCCTGCAACTTTCCTGGATGATGCGGTGTCGAGCCAGGCGCATCCCACGATCATGGAGGTGCCGCCTTTGAACCTGCCACAGGAGCTGCTACACTTCATGCACCGGGATGAGATGAAGGAGCCGGCAAAGCCGGCAGATTTGCTCATCCCCCTGACGCCCCTGAACGAAGAGCACTACACCGAAGCTGCGCAGACGGAGCGTGCAGGGCACGGTCGGCCCAACCAAAGGGTCCGGCCTTTCCTGCAGAAACCCGCTCGCACAGCGAGACCTAGCATAGACAGATCTGCCAGGATTGCACAAGGTCATCGCCAAAGAGATGCCCGGCTCGCCTTGTTAGGAGCTTCATTGAAATTGCAACAATAAGGGAACCCTCTCACTGTAGATCCCACATTATCAAAACTTGAAGAACCCAGGATATGTCTCCGATCACGGCTGCTCGAGAAGCTACAGCGAAGCAAGCCAAGCAGCGCTCCCGGCGTGGTCGTGGCAGCGACACGGAGCCTAAGCAGCTGCCCTTACATCGGGAGATTGATATGGGCTGGCGGGATCTGCTGGACGAGATCGCTACCTCTGGCCGGCGAGTGCGGCTGGCCAGAGGTGGCCAGACGACCATCTTACCACAATCTGAGACAGTCAAAGAGACTGCGCGAGCCTATCTGCGCACGCCCTCCCCAGACGAGCTGCAGATCTTGCCAGATGTTGAAGAATCCAGGCCCCGATCGCGGACGCGCTCGAACATGTCCCCAGCCCCAGAGGAATGCAGGCCCCGATCCAGGACGCGCTCGACCATCTCTCCAGCCCCAGAGGAAGGCAGGGCACGATCGCGCACACGCTCGAACATGTCCCCAGCTCCAGAGGAATGCAGGCCACGATCGCGAACGCGCTCCAACATCTCTCCAGCTCCAGAAGAGAAGCTTGAGGAAGCAGCCCCTGTACTGCCGGACTATGTGCAGGACGATGGCCTGTGGCTTTCCTATCGGATCACGGAGGAAAAGGTGCCCACTGCAGTCTTGACGAAGCTCTGGAATTTGGCAGTAGATCCCCGGAAGGACGAGGACATCCCCCCAATGGAACACGTCCCACGACTGACCGTGGCAAAGCGGGAGGTTCCGCTCCCCACAGTGCACGACATCCCCCAGTGGCGCCGCACTAACCTACGTCGCCGAGAGCAGCGGAAGCTGCGTCGAGAGGCAGAGCGGAACCCGACGCTGGATGAGATGCTGACAAGCATCTCCACCCCATAGTCACGCTGTTATGAATACCGTGGGGTGTAGAAACATAAGAGATGTATAACAGAGAATAACACTGTTCGACTTTGTTATATCAATGTAGCGTCCGAATGGGTTTGAATAACAGCTGTGTTAAGAAGCCGTTAGGACAAAAGTAGCCTCAGCTGCACAAAACGACAGAGCCACAACATGTGTTGTTCTTGAAAACTATTGGCGCCTTTTAGGGTCCTGTTTATAAGGTGTCGTACTATTCTTGGCACCTCACAAGGGACCCTAATTTAGAGAACTACCCGTCGTCGTCGTTGTTGTTGATGATGACGGGACCGAGGATCAGGGTGGTGATGACAATGATGATGCTGATGATGGTGATGATGAGGGTGATATAGATGATGATGGTGATGCATTTCTAGGTCCTAGGTTCAGGGTTTGAACTTGTGAAAAATCAAAACTAAGGCATCTTCGGCGAACCGGAGATGGAGAAGCTGCTGACGGCAGAGAATCACGTCTACCAGTATCGAGCAGCTTCCCTGCTAGCTGCCGTGGCCGATGAGATGTCGTCGCCAAGCGTTGCTCGGGATCATGTCTTTTTGAGTTTTGAGACGAGCTTTATACGGGCTTCCGAAGGAGTTCATAGGGTTGTACAGGGGTGTTTAAATGGGCTTCCTAACGAAGCTGGGGAAGAAGTAGGAGTTATCGCATATGCTTATAGGTACCCAAGTTATCCGAGCTGCATATACTTACGACAATTAGCTCCAGCCACACCTCCAGACCCCGAGACGTGAATTCCAAACACGACACAAGCAATCAGAAATGTTCATCGCACACTTCTGCTCTGCTTGGACACTTGTTCGCACTTTCTCTAGGATCAGGCTTTAATGTATCCAGCAGAACATAAACACCTTTAAACATAGGTCCTAGATCCTGAACCAAACGCTGCGTGGATCAGGGTATAGAGCTTGGACGGGTGTGGCACGGTCCAAACAGCCGGCCACGCAACAACTCAAACAAGCACCCTGAAGCCTATAAGGGAGTTTCCGAAAATAGGGAGGCACCCTAGTTTTCGGAAACTCCCGTAAAGATCCCAGCCCAGAGCCCCTTCAGCTCGCTTGGGAAGGCTTAGCTGTAAGTGGTCCCTGAACGATAAAACCCTAATGTAAGAACCTGAGTAATAAACCATGGGCCTACAACCCCAAAATAGTAGGATTCATATAAGGAATCCGAATAGAGACCCAAGGTTTCTTCATCAGGTTCCTACATTAGGCCCTAAGCCTCCAACCGACCACGCAGAAACCTTGATTGCATGTCCGAGAGTGAGTGCCGAAACCTAAACTTCGAACCGAATCCCTAACCCTTAAACCCTTTCTGGACCTCTGCGAACGGAAAAGGGACGTCTAAAAAAAACTCTTGAGGCCATCCAGCTCCTCATGGACGAGTCTGGGTTCTTGTTAAGGGACTTAATTTAAGTCACCATGACGGGATCTATAGCAAATAACCATATTTTTGTTATTTACATAGTATGGTTTCCTTATTATGGTAACTTGAATCTTGAATTCCTTGACCCCTAACCCCGTATAGAACCCTTAAAGGAACCCTAAATTATGCTAACTTAAAGCAGATCCTTTAACCAGAGCCAAGGAGTTCTTAGACTCCCTTCCCGGCCACCAACACCTGGAGCCAAAACTCGTGGGGTCCTTGCGTCGCGGTCGCCGCGGGGCCTTCGACGAAGGCCAGGCCTCGGCGAAGTTGGCCCTCTCCATCGCGGAGCAGCAACTGGTTTAGAGTTTAGGGTTTAGGGCTTAGGGCAGCAACTTTACTGCTCTTAGGAATCATCTTTTATTGATTATAATGAAACTTTGAGGGGATAAATACGAATACTGTTTTTATTCTGGTTCTAAGGGCGGCTAAGGCATCTCAGCGGGTTAAAGGTTCAGGGTGTAGGGGGTTTAGGGTTTAGGTTCAGGGCGTAGGGTACTACAAGGTTCGCAGTGCTTGTGCAGACCTTGCCTAGGGTTTCTATACGGGTTGTCATTAGGCTTACAAACCTTGCTAATATTGCTTTTGGGTTCAGACCAGTTTAGGGTGTGGATTTCCTTTACTTATTTCAGGCCACTCTGCAAGTAAGGCAGGCGAGGCTTGACAAGAATCTGGTGCGCAACAGAAGGCTGCGCCGGGGGGCGGAGCATTCGAGGGCCTGGAGGTGGGATCTCCAGGCCGTCTCCACGGCGGAGATGCTGCTGCTCCGCGAGAAGGACGAAGAGGTTCGCATCAAGCTCATGAAGGAGCTGGAGAGGCGTGAGAAGGCCGCCGATGCTCACATGAAGGATGTGGTGAAGGCTTGCACGGCCGCCTACGAGAAGTGTGAGAAGCGGGCCGGTCGTTTCCATTCGGCCTTCGTGCGGAGACAAGGGAGCCTCAGTGATAGCTTGCAGAGGAGAGTGAAGCGAATCCAGTACGACCATGCGGAGATCCAGCAGATGAAGGAACAATCCATTCTTCCCAGCGTCATTGGCCAACCACAATCGGAGTCCGACAAGGCCACCCACCTTTCTGTGCTCCATTACCTGAAGCCTCACCGAGTCCACGTGGAGAAGAAAAGGCAAGAGGCCCACTCCATCTATATGGCGCAGGTAGATAAGATCCAGCACTACCAGCGAGTCCTCGCCGACCCAAAGCGCGAGCCAGACAGGGGCGAGGTGTTCCTCAGCCGATGCTTTCGCTATGTGTTGGCTGCCGGGCTTGCCGTGGATGATGCGTACTTCTTCCGAGTCTTGTCGCAGATGCAGCCCGAGGATTTCGAAAAGGTTTACACCGTCAACTTCCTGGCGGCCTGCTGTGATGCTTTCAGCATCTCCACGCGGCAGTACTTTCAGTTTCTGGAGAATTCAGGCTTGCCCTGCCTAGTGCCGATGCCCCAAGAGGGCAAAGCCCTCATCTACGACGACACGGCGGCTTGGGATCAGCTCTGTGTCGCCCCAGCTCAGCTGGACTCGGAGTCCTGGGCCACGCCGCTGCCCCTCTACCCGGTTCTGCCCAAAGAGACGCCCAGGACTTCGGCTTGAAAGCTAGGGTTTAGGGTGAAAAACCCGGAAACAGGGTGGGTTTTGGGTCAGAGCCCGAAATCCTACAGCCCACACACCCTAAAGCTTAAACCCTAAAGCCTTCCACCCTAAACCCTAATAGCCGGAAAAAAGCCCGAAACCCAGGACCTCGGCGCTGGTCAGCCGGGACGAGCCACTCCTGGATATCCTGGAGTCTGAGGTCTTCGATATGGTCTTACAGCGCGGCTTAGCAGTAGAGTAAAGTCATGGTTTGGGGTTTGGGGTTTATTTGTGGTTTAGGAACCTCGCTCCTTTTTCGGGGTAGTATACCCCAAAATCAGCGTTATTTCGCAGAGTAAGTATCCTCTATTAATCCTGTATCCTTCTTTCGGGGCAGTAGGACCGATTTGGGAGTCCCAATCCCAAAGCTTAGACGTTCGTTCCCCTAAACTATTAGGACAAGTGAGGCTACAACCCTACACCCTAAAGCCCCAAAGCCCCAAAGCCCCAAAGCCCTAAAGCCCTAAAGCCCTAAAGCCCTGAGGCTACAACCTGGGTTCTAAGGGAAAGGCGAGTCTGGTATCCCAGCTGGTCTCCCTGGCCTCGCGCCGCGCCAGTGACTGGGTTCTTGTTAGGGGATTTAGTTTAAGTTGCCATATTTTCGGGTTCCTTTAAGGGTTCCTTTAAGGGTTACCATAGTTTAGGGTTCCTTTAAGGGTTCCTTCAAGGGTTTCGGGGTCAAGGAATTCAAGATTTAAGTTACCATAGGTAAGGAAAAGAGCCCAGGTGAGGAGACGCAGCCTTCGACGATGACCCTGGCAAAGCAGGCCACCCCGAAATCGAAATCCTAGGTTTAGGGTTTAGGTTTTAGGGTTTAGGGTTTAGGGTTAGCCCAACTGTTACAGCCCCAAAACCAAAAAAACTCCGTAAGCGCAAAACCTTCAATCCCTAAACCCCTTAGGCCATAAGCCTTGAATACCGTCAAACCCTTGACCCCTCAACCCCAAACCCCCAACCCCCTTAACCTCGAAGGCCCTAAAACCCAACCTACACCCTAAGCTCTACTTGGGAGTTTCCGAAAATTCGGGATACCTTATTTTGGGGTCCTTATAATCAGGACCCTACTAACCCTACTATTTAGGGTACTATGGTAGGGTCCCTATTTCGGAAACTCCCATTTGGCCTTAAACCCTAAACTAAATCCCGAAGCTGCCAGGCCACTTTGTCGACTCTGCTCTCAGAGAAGCTTCCCTACGAGGCCTCGCCGGAGCCCGCGGAGGAGAGAACGCCCTGTAATTAAGAAATATGCAGTTCAGGGTTTAGGGTTCAAGGTTTGGGGTTTAGGGTGCAATTAACTATAAGGAATATACAGTTCAGGGTTTAATGTCCAAGGTTTAAGGTTCAAGGTTTGGGGTTGGGGTTAAGGGTTCAGGGTTTTCGGATGCGAGGATCTAGCTGGGAGTTTCCGAAAATAGGGGGACCCTAAAATAGTACCCTAAATAATAGGATCCTTATTATAAACCTCCCAGCTAGTCCGCAAGCCCAGCTGCAAAAAACAACGGGTTTCGGTTTGGGTTTGGGGTTGAGGGTTTTCGGCAGAGTCTAAGCTTTAGGGTTTCAGGTTTAATTAGGGCTATAAGGTTTAGGGCTTGACATGGAGGTCCTTAGTATGGGATACCTACGTTAGATCGGGTTTTGGGGTCTCTTGGGAGCTCAGAGAGGAGACAAAGCCCATGCTGCCGCGGCCGCCAATGCAGATGGCCTCGCCACCCGTTCTTTGCCGAGGCGGGGCCATCCTTAAACAAATCAACGAGGGGGTTACCTTTTTGACACCTCGTCTTCATTACAAGGATCCTGTGATTTCTCGTAAGGATCCTTTGGTACGGTGTCTAGATTTGATGTCCCTCGTTCTTTGTGCCGAGGTGGTGGGAAGGTCTCGGTGGTCAGTGGCCGGCCTTTCGTGGTGAAAAGCCATCAAACCCTTCAGAAGCTTTGCCAATCTCAGATACGTTTTGATTTTCCTTTGGTCGCATCGTCTTCATCGATTGTCGTCTCTACCTGTTCATAGATGTGTGTTTTTTCGGCCCCTTACATTACACCCTGAACCCGAAACCCCAAGCCCACAGACCAGGAAGGCACGAGGAGTGGCTGAGCCCATGTCCGTCTTGGCCCAGGGGAGCTCCCGAACGAAGCGGAGCCCCCGAAACAGGCCATCGACCTTGGGCTCCCTGCAGGAGAGCACCGTCTCCAGCTTCTTCTCCTAGGGCTCTCAGAGCCGCCCAGTCTGCGCACTTTCACTACCGTTCTCTGTCATTTTCTGCTGGGGTGATACATGTTTTGCATTCTGCGTGGTCGTCGTGGTATCGTTATTCCGGGTTTCTTTCTTGTTAACTGTTATGGTGCTACTACTACCATCATCAGGCGAATTACGGCCTTTGTCCTTGAGCTCTATTATGAGGACTGCTCTCGTCAGCTTCAGTTTCACTTGAGACCTATGCGGCGCCGAGCAAGATGCTGCGCCGGTGGGTGGTTCATTCCGGGCTCTCAGCCATGCATCAAATTCCAGCCCAAGCTCCCCTCATCCCAAAGCCGAAAGCTAGGTAGGGCTTTGGGACATTTTACCTTTTCCCTTATTTGGATTAATGGTCTTATTCACTAATATTTTTTTCCAAAGGCTTGAAAAGCGCCACCTAGAAAGGCATGATCCCAGCATCCTGCAGCCCTAGCTCTCGAGCCGGCATGCTGTATCTCGAAAGCCTCTTCGACCCTCCCTGTCCTTTGAGAACCCACTGACGTGATGCGGCGAGGTCGGGGAAATGCCGACCCTCGCCGACCATCGGTAAGGCGTTGGAAAAGAAGCCCGCATAGTGCCGAACAGGAGGTTCGAGGGACACCTAGGGCTTTCATTGGAGATATGTGCATTCTGAGCCTAGAATTTTGCTGTAGGAGCAGAAAGAATTCGTAGCCTCACTCCTTCATCATGGATGATTAGTTTTGATTGGCGCGACTATCGGGGTAGCCTGATGTTGGGGAGCAGCCATGCGCCGGTTTGAGCTATGGGCAGTTAGCAAAGCCAGCACCTCCCTAAACCCTAAACCCTAAACCCCTTAGCCATTTTGGCTCAAGCCATTTTGGCTCAAGACCGAACGCCAGCTGGTCTTGCCCTGGGCCGCGAGTACTGCAGTGTCTTGTCTCGTCGTCGCTCTCTGTCGCGTCCTCCTGTCTCCGCTCCTCGTCGTCGACCGTCGTCTGCGAGGAAGGATGGCCACCACGCCTAATCAGGACGAGATTGAAACTCAGCTGTTGCCGGGGGTGGTGCGTCGAGAGATGGAAGTGGAGGTCATTGTTGATGGTGATGGTGAGATGGAGAGGGGGATGCACAGCCCCGTTTCTTCGNGGGGGGGGGACTCTGGACGCCGCTGAGGGTCTGAACGCTGGGCTTGATGTCGGTAGGGCGAATACAGGGAAAGCCGAGGCGGGCGGAACGGCCGCTGTTCTCTTGGGTCATGGTCGTCGCGGTCGGCCCTCCGAAAGCCCGGAGAAGAAACAGAAAGTTCAGAACCAGGGAATGTTTCCACCGATCTTTGGAGGTGGAGTTACTTCGGAAGGGGCGCCTGCCTTCTGTGAGAGATCAGGGGGGCCACCCTCAGTACCTCGCTATGACATAAGCATGGAAGTGGCACCTCCATGGGCCATTGCTATGCAACATGGGATCTCTAAATTGGATGCAGG
>BGNK01001000.1:116221-127933 GCA_003297005.1 Symbiodinium sp. clade A Y106 | reverse complement strand
TGGCGTGCCATGCGCCCGCATGGGTACGACATGCCCCCCACGTCCATGGACGACCTGCTGGACAAGATGTGCGAGCTCCATGCTGAGGTGAAACGCATGGCCACTAAGGACGCCGTGCAGGATAAGTTCGACGAGATCCTCGAGGCCATTGTGAGCAAGCTCGACGGCATGGAGAATTCGTTGCAAGGCTCGCATGACCTACGAATTCAAAAAGTCTCTGCTGCTATCGCCAAGCTGCACGAGAGATTGGATGTCGTGCATGCAGGCCTAGTCAAGGCGGTGGCCACCCTCATCAAGGAAAACCACAAGGAGGTGAAGACCGACAACAAGGGCGCGTTGGACGAGATGACCACGACGATCCTGGGCAAGCTCGACAAGATCCTCAAGGAGGTGCAGGAGGCCCTGATGGATGCCAACAAGACCTACACGCAAAGCCTCCTGCCCCTCAAGCGCTCCCAGGAGAACATGTCGACCTCCTTGAACGAGAAGNAGGGTCAAGAAAGAAGGCGGGGACCTCATGGCCATGGTCCGCTGGTCGGGGTCGAAAATCGAGCAAGTCGAGAAGGACTGTGCCCACCAGCCAGACAGGCTCCAGATCCTCCGGGACACGCTGATGGAGATCCAGACTACGGTGGTGCGCATCCAGACAGAGATGGAGTCAGACCACGGCGGTGACGGAGATGGGATACACGCGTCCCCTCAGCATAAAGACTGGCCCCGTGAGCCGCCGTCTGCACCGACACCGGGTCCGCAGACGATAAACCTTGAGGAGACGGTGCCGAATGTACAGCTGATGCGCCCGGGGCCTTCTGCGCCCTTGACATCTTTGACACTGGCGGATGGGCGCACGATTTATGTGCCCCGCCAAGTGGTGTCCAACCTGTTTGGGACCACTTTCTGAGTGCTTCTAGGCATTTTGGGCAGTGGGACCATACTTTTGCTCTTATCCTTTTCATCGTTCTTTTCTGACAGCTGCCCCGAAGCCTAGCGTTTCCTTTCCGAATAGAGTCCTCGTGCGTGTTTGTATGCAAGCCCGAATTTAGTGCATGTCTGCATGTGGCATGCGTTGCATGATGATTTCCATTGCATGTCGGTGTGAAACCTGTATATATGCCTGTATTCATGAATTTGTTGAATTAATTTGGTGGCGGCACGCCCACGGGACTCGTGATGCTGATAATGCGAAACCCAGGACAAAAGTGTTTTGCGAGCCACATGTCCATAGGCACTCTGACTGCTCCGAGCGACAAGGGTACATGCATATTACTTTGGGCTGACAGGACGCAGGCCTGAGTGGACTCAGGTGACCGTACCGCTTCTTCGGCCTTTCACCGTTAGGTCTGTTAATACACTTGTAACACACTCCACCAGTAAGTCAGAATACTCTTGTATTCCAGGCTCCGCCTTCCCGCCTCTCAACATACAGGGCAACGCCACTTCAGCCGCACCCTACAATCTGAGGTGGAACAATCGTGCCGTGCCGTTCTCCTGTCCTGTCGTCTGGTCCTCTNCTTCCCGCCTCTCAACATACAGGGCAACGCCACTTCAGCCGCACCCTACAATCTGAGGTGGAACAATCGTGCCGTGCCGTTCTCCTGTCCTGTCGTCTGGTCCTCTCTCTTACCTATACGATTGATTTTCATATCTTCCCTTACCTGTCCCCTTCCCCTCCCTAATATAACCCTTGACCTGCGGCGCTACAGCCATGGCTGAGGCGTGACTCTGCAACGCAAAAGGCCTATCCCACTCTGGCAGACGCATAACCGCACGGTTTGGTGCTGTCCAGAGCGTGTTCGAGGCACGAGAGAGCCTGTGAAGACTATATACAAGATGTCCTGATGAACTGCATGGGAATTTATAGTATTCGTTTCTGCACAAAGGTTTCTGGTCATTACGCACAATGGAAGGGACATTGTCTGCATGAAGATTTTTCCAGATTCGCTTTCGCACAAGGGCTGACAACCATTCTGCATGCATATGAGATGGGTCGCTGAGTGCCTCTTGGTACAAAATGTTGGTTACCCTACGAGTACAGAGACAAGGTTTGTGGCGCTGGTTTTGTTACTTGGGCCACTGCAAAGTGCTGTACAATGGGCAAACCCGCTGGACACAAGAGTGATCGACTGCATGTGAATTTGTTGTATTCATTTCTGCATTGAACAGGTGATCTCTTGCAGGCACCATGGACAAGATAACCAACTGCATGAGAATTTGTTTGTCTTGCATTCTGCACGAGCTGATCGATGTTGCATTTCTGCAGGCTGGGTTGCTGGGCTTTTCAGCTTTTCGAAGCAAAGGGTGCTGTATGTCTGACAAAACCGCAGCCTTTGTGGCAATGGTTTTGGGGCCTCTACATTGACGACCTTCTTTCGCTTCAGAATGGGCTGACATTCCGCACGCTTGGACCTGTCCTTGCGTGCAGACTGTCTGCCTGGTACAGTTTCCTGGGTTTTCAGGCAGGCCGTGTGGAACACAGGTGAGCATCAGTCCTGAGACCGAGTGTCGAGTTTGCATGTGTGGCATGAGGGAGAAACTTTTGAGATGGTGGATGAAGCAGTTATGGAGCAACCTTCTAATGGCTGGAGGTATGTTGTATCACACACCCTAGGAAATCCTGGGATGACTCTTAGCCAATGACGCTTGGAGTAGCCAATGTGCTTTGCCGTCGTACTCGAATCCTCGCCTGCTTGTCTAGTGTGAGTGCTGAAACCCCTGAGGAACATGAACCTGAGCGACGTGAAAGCTGCAGTGCGGACAGATCCCTTCATGGCTTTGGACCGCCTTAGATCGGAGTTCCAGGACAGGCTTGTTTAGGGTTGGTTGGCGTTGAGGTAGGGGTAAGGCTGCATGAGGGAGCGCCACCCGAGATGAGGTGCTGGGCCCTCGACCATAAGCCCGTATCCCGAAATAGCCTTAGAAGATACCCTAAACCCTAAACCCTAAAGAGGAGATTGCAAAGATCCAACACTTCGGGGGCGGCTCGCTGGCCAGCGGCAGCGTCACGCCCAGCAGCGCACGGAGCAGCGCCTCCCCGTCCATGTCCATGAGGAAGTCGCCACTTTGCAGCCATTTTTTTCCTTTCTTCCGGGTTCAGGGCTGGCAAAGTAACAGCCTCACGGACGGGCTTGAACCCTTCAAGCCCATGCATCTTCAAGACATGTAGCACTAAAATGCCCCCCCCCCACTCCGTATCCCTAAACCCTAAACCCACCCGAACGCTAAACTTGACCCTACTGCCCTCCTGCAAGCCCAGGAAGACCGAGCCACATAGTCTCAGTTCGCTACGTGAGGCCTTTGGCTGTAAGCTCTGGGTACAGGATCTAGGGTATAGGGTTTCGGGCTTGGGGTTCCAGGGTGGGGGGTTTGAGTTTAAGGTGTAAGGAGTAGCCTTAAGGGTTTCAAAAGAGTTTCATGATAATCAGTTTTGGTATGGATTCGGCTTTACGGAACACATCGGAGCTTGGAAAATGTAAGCCCAAGGGTACGATGTAGGATTCAGTAGTTTTGGCCTCAGTACGAGCAGCAGCAGGAGCGGAGGCAGGAGTAGTAGTAGTTGTCGTCGGCTTCGTAGCCGCAGCCGTAGCCGTAGCAGCAGCCGTAGCAGTACCTGAACTAGAAGCAGAAGCAGAAGCTGTAGCAGCTCCAGGGGGAGTAGTAATTAGTAATCGTCGAGTAGTAGTAGTAGTAGTAGTAGTAGTAGTAGTAGTAGTAGTAGTAGTAGTAGCAGGAGTAGTAGTAGTAGCAGTAGTGGTAGTAGTAGTAGCAGCAGCAGCAGTAGTAGGTGGTAGTAGTAGTAGTAGTAGTAGTAGTAGTAGTAGCAGTAGTAGTTACGCTGCAGTAGTCGTCGTAGTCGTCGTCGTAGTAGTCGTCGTAGTTTTAGGGCTTGTGGTCGTGGTGTTGGTGGGTGGTGGTCGTGGTAGAAGTAGAGGTATACTGCGATAGTGAGGTAGCGAGGTAGTGAGGTACAGAGGTAGTGAGGTAGTCAGGTAGTGAGGTAATGCGGTAGTGAGGTAGTGGTAGTGGTAGGGGGGTAGGCGTAGTGGTAAGAAGAAGAAGACCGCATAATCAGCATCGGAGTAATGCCATGCACGTAGACTTAGTAGCGGTTATCGCCGTCATGACACAAGCCACAGGAGCGGCAAGAGCAATATTGAAGACACTCACAATATCACCAGAATTCAATGACAAAACTAAGGGTGGAATTGAACGACAAGACGCTTGACAAGACTAAGGGTGACCAGTAACTAAGAATGAAGACTATATTCAAGCAACAGGGCCACTGACCGTGACAGCCAGCAGAGACGTAGGTTTTTGAAGTCGTAGCAGTAGCGGCAATCATCAGCATGCCAGCACGACTTGAGGTCGAAACTATCAGGTAACACGCAAAATAGTCGTAAGAATACCGCCAGAATCCACCTGTTTTAAATAAAGATAGTTTGTGAGAACTCGCGGCCGAGGTGATGCTAGTTAGTAGCATGAAGCACAGCTCATGCGTGGCTGATGGCAAATACATGGAATGAACTGATGCTCGCTAAAACGCAGCCAATACCAAATCGTGTTGTGGCGGAATATCTCTAGGAAGAGAAAAGGAAATACAACTAAAGCTTAAACCTAAACTAGTTCCACCTAAGTGACAATCCGACTGTCTCAAGGAGCGAAAGAGCCGACAAAAACACTTACTTAGTAGCTGAGTAGGTAAACTTTAAGCTTTCGGGGTTTGTATAATCCTACCCTTTTCTGAGCTAGGGTACCCTAAACCCTAAACCCTGAACTCAGCCCATGAGCCTAAGCAACTCCCGGAAACCATATTGTTTGCTATAGATCCCTATCATGGTAACTTGAAAAGTAAAATCCTTAACGGGAGCCCTTATAGATCCCTTAAAGGAATCCTTATAGATCCTTATTATGGTAACTTAAACTACATTCCGTAAGAGGAGCCCAGTAAATAGCTCCCCGAAGCCGCAAAGCTCGCTATGCCTACCTTTGGTTAGTAGGGAATGGAAGAATGGTAGTAATAGTAGTTATAACCCTAAACCCTAAACCCTAAACTCCTCCATTCCCTACTAAGCAAAGCTAAGTATCTTCGAGGCATCCTCGCGGTCCTCGGAGCGCTCACGGCTGAGCCGCCGCTTAGCTGGGCTCCTGTTAAGGATTTTTTAGTTTAAGTTACCATAATAATAGGGATCTATAAGGATTCCTTTAAGGGATGTATAAGGGCTCTTAGTTTAAGTTCCTGTTAAGGATGTTTATAGTAGAAGCCAGAAAGTTGGAACATGGCTTTAGGAGGATTTGTGCTAGGATCCCCTATACTCTACCTTAAGGGCATGAGGATATTGATGTTCCAACTTCCTGGCTGCTACTGTAAGTTACCAGAATAATAGGGATCTATAGTAAAGAATACCCAGTTAACTGCAAGGGTTTTTGTAAAGTCCTCTGGTCTTCTTCGTCTGTGAGATTTATGCTGCATTTTTGTGTTAGAGCTTTTCAATTTCAACTCTTGGTATTCTTCTATCGGGTTCTGGCAGGTTTTATGCCTACGAAGTTTATGCTTCGTTTTTGTTTTAGAGCTTTTGAACTCCTACGAAGAACGGCTTGAGGTTTTCGGGAGAAACTTAACTTTTGGGAATTTGCACGTTCAGGTTTGGTGTGGCTGTCGCGGTAGGCCTGGATGCAAAAGGTTTCGTGCATCGGGTTCTAGTGACGTCCCTGAGTGGTTGCGAGGCGTAGACTTGTACAGGCCTTTAGATGAGGTTCTTTGGAGTTCTATGTTTTTGGTGAAGTGTGCTCACAACGTACTTGTTCTTGCTATTTCCTGCCTCTCCCTCCGACTCCCTCCGGGGTACAGAAACCCTTCTGAAAAACCCCTTGGTAATCCTTTATCGGATTTCTTTCGAAACTGGTATCATATCCCTAAAAGTAGTAGGAATCTTAGACCAAGGCAAAGTCGTGGAGGAGTCCTTCTCGCCGGTGTCCCTCCGGGATGGCTTGTCACCGCGGGATGGCCTGTCCGCCCGGCAGAAAACCTCGCCAGAGCTTCTGGAGACCCAGGTGAAGGAGCTTCAGCTGCCATTGTGACGGTTTTGTGTTGGTGATCGTTACTGCTATTTCTGTTGCTGCTCCCGTGGCTCCTGCTTCTCTTTCTTAACATTACTACTGCTACTGTTGTTGCTACTACTACTAACTGCGAGAGCGTAACTACTAGCTACTAACTACAACTACTAACTACTAAGTACTAATTACTAATTACTAATACAACTACTAGTAGTACAAGAACAACAACAACTACTACTGCTACTACTACTACTACTCCTACTCCTACTACTCCTCCTACTACTACTACTACTACTGCTATCATCATCTACTACTACTACTACTACTACTCCTGCTACTACTACTACTACTACTACTACTACTACTACCACCACTGCCACTACCGCTGCCGCTGCCACTACCGCTACCACTGCCAAGGCCACTGCCACTGCTACAGCCACTGCCACTACCACGATGACGACTAGTACCACTGTAGATCTACTAGTAGTACTACTACTACTGCTGCTGCTGCTACTACTACTACTGCTGCTACTGCAACTGATGCAGCTTCTGCTTCTACTTCAGGTACTGCTTCTGCTCTGGCTTCTGCTTCTACTTCAGGTACTGCTTCTGCTTCTGCTTTTGCTGCTGCAACTGCAACTGCAACTGCAACTGCAACTGCTCCTGCTCCTGCTCCTGCTCCTGCTCCTGCTGCTGCTACGGCTGCTGCTACTGCTGCTACTACTGCTGCTACGGCTTTGATGTCGCAGCAAGGTCGCCAGCACACCAAGCACGGACTGGAGAGAGGTATTGCGATTTCACCAGATGTGATGTCAGCCCTGCAGTATCCTCGTAATCCCACATGGTTGTCACAACGGCTTGCAAGATTTTGTAAGAGTTCCATAAAGACATCAATGGCTTTCCGACGGGTTTGTACAATGTACAAGGTCTTATTGATAAAAGCGCTTGCGCATCGACCTGGCAAGGAGAAGTGGCTTCAGGAGCGCTTGGCTGAGCAGGCCATCGGGGCCAAGCCACAAGACACGAGGTTGTAGGGTTTAGGGAAAAGGGTACGGCTTGGGCAGCTCTTTGGTATCCCTTCTGAAACCCAAGAGAGCTAGACACGTCCACTCGCTGAAGCATTCAGATGCGACACACCAGACAGCAGCTTCAACACTTGCGATGTGTCCTTGCGCATCCTTGTAAGAATCACCATCCTAGATCCTGGAACGCGGGCCTCATGGCTCAAACCAGTGCTTCAATATCCCTAAGCCCTAGGCCGAGAGCAGTTGAGAGAAGAGAGCCAACAAAACCCACTGCTACTTAAAGAATCAAGGGACTTCGTAAGTAGGCTAGAATTGGGGTTATAAGTCCCCTAAGTCGGGTTATCCTAATTATAACCTACTTATAACCTTACTTACTAAGTCCCACGAGCCTTTAAGTAGCATTCCAAACTTTTTTGGATCGAACGAATCTTAAGTCGTAAACCTCAACACCTGCATCCTAAAGCCTTCATGGCTCGCGCTTGCTGCCCCCTTGGATTCACCCCTACGACCCTAAACCCTAAACCCTAAACCGTAAGACACGCTGCCAGGATGCTGAGCTGGAGCGGCTTCGTGCTGCTTTGGCGGCGGCGGGCCGGGCGGTGGCCTATCTGAGCTTTGAAGTACCATGCTGTTTAGGGTGCATTGCAGTCCCTGCTCAAAAAAAGGCTTGGAAAGGAACCATTATGAAATACAAGTTTATACTTTTTCTCCCTGGTTACTTTAAAGCCCAGTTATCTGAGCATCAGGCTTCATTCAGGCTTTCCATGATTCGTAAAGCCCGGCAGAATCCCAACCCTACAACTACAATCAAAAACAAGTTTACGGCCTTTAAGCCCTAAACCCTGCACCTTGCCCCCCAAATTAAACCGATATTCCTTACTATAATTGTATGCGCATATATCCCAAAACCTTATGCGAATCCTTTAGGCCACTATATTAAGCCCCGGACCCCAAAATCCTAAAGCTCTGAAGCCCAAAACGTGTGAATACTTCTCAACCGCTATCGCAGTCCTTATCGGCCCCATGTAGAAGCACTCTTGCAGGAACCCTACACCCTGAACCCCGAACCTTGCCTGCCTTGTTTGAGCGTCGAAACCCTGAACCCCAAACCCTTAAGCCCAATGTCAAAACCCTTAACCCGCAAAGGAACCCGTGCAGAAACTTAGCATAGATACATATCAACCCGTGTAGAAGCCCTCTTGCAGGAACCCTAAGCCCTAGACCTTGAACACCAAACCCTAAACCTTCAACCCCAAACCCCAAGCCTTTAAGCCCAAACCCTTAAGCCTAGACTCTAAAGCTTTACCCCTGATCTTTAAACCCTGAAAGGAAGCCTATCTGCAGAAGCTCAGGTAGAGTTGGCCTCGTCCGCCAACGGCTCCCCAGAACTGGAGCCCAAGCTCAGGGCTCAGCTCCTTAGGGTGGTTTAGGGTTTAGGGTTTAGGGGTTAGGGTTTAGGGTTTAGGGTTTAGGGGTTAGGGTGTAGGGTTTAGGGTTTAGGGGTTTAGGGTTTAGGCTTTAGGGGTTTAGGGTTTGGGATCATCCTGCGGGCTTCACAGAGTTTAGGGCAAGTTTAGGGTTTAGGGTTCCAGGGTCCAGCTCTCTTTAGCTTTGGGATCATCCTGAGGGCCTTCATAGAGTTGAGGGTTTCGGGGGGTTTTAGGTTTGGGGTCATATTGTTGTTTTTGCAATTGAGCGTTAAAGGCTTCTGTGGGACTTTGCAGAGTTTTTTGCATTTTTGCAAGTTTCATGGGTTTTTCATTTTCGATCTTTGCGGGGTTCCGGTGCAGATTCTCAAGAGCCAACGAAACTACATAGGGTCTGGGGGTGTGGGGCCAACAGTTATCTAAGCTTGGAAGTATGGGACCCTAAATGGACCCTTAGACCTTTTTGAGGAGGTCTAGGGACCCTTGAGAGTCTTTATAGGGTATATAGTATGGTTCCAACCGTTGAAGTTAACAGTTTGCAGGTTTGGGGTCTAGGTTTCAAGGCTTTTTGTTGGAGTGAGGGATTAGCCTCGAGAGTTTTCAAGAAAACTGGGATTTGAGTCTTGTCCTGTTCATGTATTTGACGGCTGTGTTTCTACTAATCTATTGGTTTTGAACCCTCTCTCGTCCTCCCTGTTCCCTCGCTCCGACCCCTTCTTCATTAAACGCCATGAAGCTATGAAGTTCAATGAAGCCCTGGGAAATAGCCCCAGAAAGCCCGAAGCCCAAGCCCGGAAAAAAACCCTACCAAGCGCCTGTCAGGTTGGTTTAGCCCGACTGAACTCTAACGCTTCCAACCCATAGAAAGACCTGATACTCATCCGCATAGAAGCCCTGCAGAATCACTGACATCCTCATAAAAAAATTCAAGCCCAAACCCCTAAACGTCTAAACCCCCAAACCCCTTCTACCGTTATAGAAAACCCTTCTTGGTAACCAGAGGGCCGCGCCAGCCCTTCCGGAGCCAACGGCCACGCCGCTGCTCTGCGCCACTGCCTTGAGGCGAACCTTTTTGGGTTGGGGATTTTGGGGCTTGAGGTTCGGGGGTTTGCTGCACTTTTTTCGCAACCCGGATGATTGCGGGGCTTGGCGTCTCTGTGCTCGTGAGTGTTCAAGGATGATGGGGCTAAGGGGTTTAGGGTTCAGGGTTTTACATGGGAGGGCAGCGGACTTCAGGTAACCAGTATGATAACTCCCCTTCTCATAGCAAATCACCAGCTCCATCGCTTTTGATGTTCGTTCTTCTCTTGTCGGTTAATGGCGGTTTTGTGCAGGTCTTGGACGGTTTCATGACTTTGTTGACATATTTGTTAGCCCTCTGAAGGGCATCGAGGTTTTTTCTATTGTTTTGGCTTCAAGTCTGAAGGTGGAGGTGTGAGGGTTTGGGGCTCCTGACCACAAAAAGCCGAAGGTGGTAACCAAAAACCTTACCCCCCCCCAACCCCAAAGAACGAAGCCCTAAACCCTCAACTAAACTAAAGACCGAAGCCTTCAACGAAACCAAAGACCGAAGATCAACTAAACCAATGACCGAAGCCAAAGACCGAAGCTCCAACCTCTCAACTAAACCACTGACCGAAGCCCTGGACAACTGCACCAAGAACCTAAGCCTATAAACCATCCACTAGGTTCCTGAGTAGTACCCTTTTGCCCTTATTACTTTAAGGCCCCCTTTCTTAAAGCCGGAAAATAGGAAAAGGGGCACCCTTATTACAGAGGGGCTACTCAGGAACCTACACCCTAAACCCTACCTGTCCCTGGTGCAAGGGGGGTCTGAACAGGAACCTAGTACAGTAGCCTCGGAACTCTAGACCCTAAAAATACCCTTATAGATCCCTGTATCGAAACCCTAGACCCTTATAGTACCCTGTAGAATCCCTTCCTTTAAAAGGCAAGGTAGAGTCCGCTCTCCCGTGTTTGAAATGTAAATGACGCATACCGAAGCCAAGAGGTTCGGACGGGCCAGAGGCCCAAAGACAGCAGTTAANTCCTTTAAAAGGCAAGGTAGAGTCCGCTCTCCCGTGTTTGAAATGTAAATGACGCATACCGAAGCCAAGAGGTTCGGACGGGCCAGAGGCCCAAAGACAGCAGTTAACGTGCACTGAACATTAGTAGCACGGAGTGCACTTGAAATTCTACCACGTTGCTGTTCGGTGTAAAATGTGATCAGTAGCAGCCGTAAGCCCATGGTGAGCTTCCGCATACAGCTGGATTCTTGGTGATCAAGGATCATGGCAGCTGTTACTGAGCAAGGAAACCCAAATTCGAGTGATCTTCCGAGAGAGGATCAACAGGTTATGAGTAGCCCAAACCGGGCCGGTGCGTCTGGTGAACAGACTGGGCCCCGGACATCGATGATGAATGGTGTCGCGGGTGGATCCAGAGGACCTTTAGACCTTGATGATGAGGTTGCAGTGAATCCTGGTTTGGCTGGAAGTCAATCGGGAACTTCTGGCCCTTCTACTTCCACGACTCGACCGGTGGATCAGGTTACTACGTCAAGGGAGGGGACAGGGCATTTTTTATCTTCGACTTCAGCTGGATTGATGGATGGAAGGAATGGGTTGGGGAACCGGAATACATCTATGGGAGGACCCCCGGAAGCTGATGCCATGGAAAGGGAGGAGTCACGAGGCAATGTGCCGGGCTCCTTCTTCAATGGTGTCATGAGGGGCTTAGCAGGAGTATTTGCCACCAGAAATGATGTTCCTCCTCGACCTCCTCCTGCTCCTCAACCAAGCCCGAAGGTATCTACGCAGGACGTGGATGGCTATCTGTCTGCGAATTCGGTAAGCCCGGGTGATCCTAGACCGCCATCATCGGAGCCATATATTCCTCCGACTCCGCTGTTTGACCAAAGGACCTGGGATAGACTGAGTGGTATGCAGGCTGATGCACCACATCTGTATCGGCAGGACGGAGCACAAGCATCAGCAGGCCGAGCCTCGTCCACCCCGTCTAGTGACATACAAGCTGAAGTGCGAAGACAACTATCTGAGTATATGGCTATGCATGAGGAAGAGAGTAGCAGATTACGTAGACAAGTAGAAGCCTTAGCTTACGAGAATCGTGAGCTGAGAATTAGGGCTGAGAGAGCTCATGTAAAGGAGTCCTCACATGGATTTGAGGGTCCGGGGTTTTCCGGTCTT